>JARQOC010000005.1:196378029-196410570 GCA_033576535.1 Allobates femoralis | reverse complement strand
TTCATTCTCCATTTTTGTTTTTTCCTCCCCTTCTTCCAAGAGCCATACCTTTTTTTATTTTTCCCTCAATATAGACTTATAGGGCTTCTTTTTTGCGGGACGAGTTATACTTTCAGATTAAATTATTTATTTTACCATGCAATGTACAAGAAAGTGGGAAAAAAATTCCAACTGCGTGAAATTGCAAAAAAAGTGCAATTACACATTTGTTGTTTGGGTTTTGTATTTACCATGTTCACTATATGGTAAAACTGATGTGATGGTATGATGCCTCAGGTCGAGTTTATAGATACCAAGTACCATATACCATATACCAATATACCAAATATATACCATATACCATATTCCAAATACCATATACCAATACAGATACCAAACATGTTACTTTTACGGTACCTTTAGACGCCGCAATTTTTGATGCGATAGGAGGCAATCTAACGTGCGCGTGCACTTTTTTCATGGTCGCCTCAGAACACCGATGGCGCTTTTACACACTGCAATTTCGCCCTCAATCTAAGGCAATGTTACGCCACGGAAATCGCCTACCCCACAGCGGAACCAATCTGGTGGAGTTCCCTCACCGCTTCACACGCCGCAATCCCCCAAGGAATGTGGTCGTACATGTTCAGCGCCGCGACAACATAGGCGTGGCAGACTGGTGTATACCGCGCCCCAAACACGCTGATTAGACAACGCAATAGCGTTATGATTGGGCAGCCTGCGCTGAAAGACTGGCTAATACATGACACCATTGCCATTGTGTGGTGGTGAATGAACAGCTGTTCAAATATGGCTCCAATACAAAAAACGCAGTGTCAAAAGTGCACTAAAAAAAGCTATGCGTTTTGAAACTGCATCAAATAACGCTGCTAGCAGCGTTTTTGGGAGCAGTAAAAAACACATGATTTTTTTATTTTTATTATTTCATTTTTCCACATTTTTCAGTGACCACAGGCCACAGACCCAGGCACCGGCCACCAGTGACAATATCCAGCATCATCTCTCGGGATCAGAGTACCTAAAGCCTTAGGGTTGGTCAGCTGCTGGCATCACGAACAGGATCGAACCAGCCCATAACTAATGGGTATTGTGCACCATAAAGACTTTCAATTTGGCCTAAAAACTGAACTTTTTGGACTTGCTCTAAAAGGCCCCAAAATGGCAGGCCCAAAGATGTGAACAACATGTGCTGGCCCAGTGGTGTGCCTCGGCCCTTCATCGTGGGTGGGCCATGGCAGAGGCGTAAAAATGCTTGCCCGACCCAATTGCCATTGAACAAACAAGGGGGCAGCCAAAGATCAGAGTACCCCTGTCAGGGTCCAGCAACCAGGAGCTTTAACCGGGAGCAAGAGACCGGTCCACGGTTGAGCACCCTGTTGCGAGAGAGGACCCGCCTGCTGAGGCATCACCCATCACCATTGTAGAAGTCAGGGCATCTGGGCCCTGAGAAGAGCCAGATGACTCCGAGGCTCTACCTGATGGCAACGGCAGCAAGACCAGAATGGAGCCCGATGAAGCTGAGGAAGCCGCTGAGCCAGAGATCTCGAAGGTATCCACCGGATAGCCTGATGTGGTGCTGGAGGCCATTGTGGAGGAGCTGTCCAGCCAGCCAAGCTCCGAGGAGGAGGATGACCGGAATGATGACATCGAGGAAGTCGGGGCATCCAAGCCCCGCACAGAGCATCAACTGCACAAAACGGCTGGACAGGTCGGTGTAGCCGCCATGACAGGTGAGCAGAATCGTGCGCCAACTCCAGCCCTGGAGCAGGACCTGTATCGGAATGACCGGGTTAGCTATGAGCAGTACACATGGCCAAGAGGATGGTATGCCCTGTGTGTTTACAAATGTGTGGACTAGAGATTGCTAAACCCAGTCATGTACATAGTCGTTTAATTTAAGAGTGCTGTACTATTTATAGACTCATGAACACTGATGAGAACGTTATAGTATGTTGATCCTGGACTGAGATGGTTAAGCCAGATATTCTGTGTGATAACTTATTTAAAGCAGCCAAGCGGAGACAAGGACACTACTGAAGGTGCGAGAGATGATTACCGCTGGGATTGCATGTGTACCCGGCCCCATTAGGCCAATGTAAATAAAATTGTGCATTTTGATTTCAGTAACGTTTAAGAAGAGAGCCTCCCGGATGGGATGTAAAGTTTTGTATTTATGTGTAAATTAAAATGTTATTATTGTTATGTTATAAAGCATATAAAAAAATGTAAGTCTGTACCGGGTGAAGGGTAGGATCACTCTCGGACGAGTGAGTTCAAACATGGAAGAGTATGGCGCCCCACTGGTTGGTGCACCACAAAGGGGTACTGCACCCAGATCAGTGTGTGTGGTATCCCAGTGGCCAGTGGATGAGGGAGGTTCGCATGTGGCTTTCACCTATGCATTCACACACTTAGAGCCAGGGGACCAATTGTTTAAACCCGCTACCAGGGTAACCGCTTCCGGTGGAAGGTTATATCAGTGGGGAGTGAAGAGCAGGAAAGAGAGTGAGGAGTGAGTAGCGAAGTCGATGAGGACCCTGCAAGGGACGCAGAGGGAGGGCACCCAGAGAGAGAGGTGACTCAGATGAGAAGGGGGATCCTTGGGTGTCGGCTAACACATGGCGCCAGACTGTCTTGATAACCGGTCTGGGGGAACTCGGTCCATTAACCAAGAACTGGCTCCGAGATCAGTGCGGGAAAGTTCAACCCTGAGACACCAACCCCGAGGGCCATGGGCAATCACATAGCCACAACCTGGTCCAAAGTGCACCTCCACCAGGAACTCTGTCCAGGGTCATGAGACCCTCAACTAAGAGATTACTCTATTCAGACCCGTAGGCCTGGTGCAAGAAAGGGGCTCTGTGCAGGGCTGTGCTGAGGCAGTCAGGAGCAGCACAGAGGAAAGTAAGAGGACAGTGGTAGAAACCAGAAAGAACATAGTTCAAAGCTACAGAAGGACACCTCATCCACTGGTAGCTACCCAGGCCAGCTACCCGAGACTGTGAACCTGTTTATAGCCTGATGATTACCAGTAAACCTGTACAGAGACTCAGCAACATGTGGTGTGTTATTCTTTCACGAGGGAGAAGTCACTCAGCATTCCACCTACAGAGCCACCCCACTATGCTTGCGACCACAAGACTTAGTACAGCAGCACTGCCCTGGGGATTCTGCTCCACCTACGGGGAGCAACACCATCTAGCTGCAGCCACATCATCCCCAGAGGTCTAAGAGCAGCGCTTGTGCATTCACCAGACACCGTAGGTGGCGTCACGAACATTATATTTTTATTTTTCCACATTTTTAGCGACCACCAGGGCCACAGACCCAGGCATCGGCCACCAGTGACAATATCCAGCATCAACGCCCAGGATCCGAGACCCTAAAGCCTTGGGGTGGGTCAGATACAAGAACTGTTTGTAACCTGGAAGAACGTAGATTCACATCTACTGAAAGGACATCCCAGGCGGGACTTATACCCTGGGGACTGCGTAACCCTCACCCAGCACAGAGGAGAAAGGGTCTTGTATGCACTGGATGTGAAAAAGTTGCGTGAGGAATAGAAGTCCCCAACTGCGTGCCTAACAGTCCCCATCCAGGTAGTAACAGCATCCCCTCCAGTACCGAACGTAGAGACATAAACCCTGGCTGCTGTACCAGTTCATGCAGCTGTGCCCCAAAGGATAACGTGGACACAGGCATTGCAAACCCCAACTTTAGAGACAGTACAATAACTGCCACCTGGTGAGGAGTGAGAAAGAGAACCTTCTCACTGGAGAGGATGTGGGCCTCAAGAGTTACCTTGGAAGAGGCAGTAAATAGCACCAGAAAATCACTGTAAATAATTAGTTAGTCTGTATAAGTGTTGTGTGAGAAAATGTGTGCATGTTAGATAAGTGTGTATAAACCCGGTTAAAAGGAAAGGACAATAAGATCATGGACGATGTATGATCGGAACTAGTTGTAAATAGTTTGCATTTGGTGTGCTCCCTGTTGGGTTTAAAGCCGACACTTAAAACCCAGAAGTTTCTATTGCACTTTTGAACAGTCTGACCACAGAACAAAAACCTGCTTCACGTGGCCGAACCGTGGTCCAGCGAAGAGACCAGCAATGCCATGTAGCCCACCCAGGATTTATGTTGGGGGTTTAATTAAACGTGTCCCCCATTCAGCACTAAGGTACAGTGAGAAGGACATCCTGGTCAGGGACCTCAATGTACCATGTAACGTCAACTGGAAGTTTTTGCTGAAAGTTTTATTAGAATAATGTTATTTTTCTATTCTTTTATATGCAAAGCTAAAGCAAATGTGCCTCTTATTAAGGGAGGTAAAGATTATTTGTTGAATGTTGTAAACCTGTTGAATGCATTCCAAAAATATTGCATGTCTTTTCTTTGTTTCAACCAGGTCCAGACTGCGGATGTACTAGGTTTTACTAGGGGTTATGTGGCGCCCCTGAGTCTCCAGTCACCACAGAGGTACTGCTCCTCAGCCAGAGGCATGGTATCCCACTCTTGGGTAAGGAAGGGACACTACCTGGCACCCATACACCCGCATCCAACACTACATACTCCTGGTCGGAGGTTCAGGCAGACCCTGTTTAGGGAGGACCTCATCCCTGACTGGAGGGGAGACAGGTAAGGGATGTGGGTGTAGAAAGTGGGGCAGGAGCACCAAAAAGTGGGAGCAGACAGTAGGACGTAGAGGACGAACTGACGAAGTAAGATGTAAAGAGATCATTGGAGGAGTTGGAGAGATGACATGAAGATGAATGGACCTGTGAGAGGGACGTCCTGAGAGACTGGAGCCGGAGGAGCTCGTCTCGAGACAGAGGGAGAGGACAGAACTGGCAGAAGAGCCAGCAAAGGGCTCAAGAGAGATAGAAGGAGTCCCAGGGGCACAGGAAGTGAGTGATCTACCCGTGGAGCCCGAATCAGAGCTGACAGAAAATTTGGGGTCGGCTAGAAGGACTGGGTCACAGAAAGGGGGACTGGCCCAGACTAATGAAGTAACTGAAAGACTTAACTGGCGAACCGGGGACGGAGGTGACTTCAAGTGCCATGGTCCAAGTCCACACTCATTCAATGAAAAAGTGGCCGCGTAGGGTCAGGGGACCAGGATGGGGTTGCCCAACAGGACTCAAGGCTACTGGCTCAAGACACAGGGTGTGAGGCACTGGGAAGGAGGGTGAGAATCCAACGCAGAGAGACGGCCAAAAAAGGAACATCAGGAAAGGGGTCCACGTACAAATTTCCCGAATAATCCGAGAGTTGTCTCAGCCCTGACCCAGAGAACTCAGTACCCCGTTGCAGGCTGGGACCACCTGAAGCCGTGTAACAACTGTGATTAACTTTCATAGAGTGCACCCTGCTGTGTCCTTGAGTTTTTACCATGCCATTGCCCCTACATAGACTCTACTCCTGCCCTGGGGCGTACAGCTCTACCCGTTGGGAGTTACACCATCTCAGCTGCATTACCAACAGCCCCAAAGGTCCTGAAGTGCAGCGTCGGCTATCCATCCCCATTGCCAAAACTCACGAGTGACGTCACAAAACCAAATGCCATAAATAAACCTTCCCCATCCTTTTCTTTTTTTAATGACACTGCCAGGGCCACATAGCCGGGTTGCGCCATTGTGAGTACCCAAAGATTAATGGGCCTGGTTCTGAGTACTCCACGGTGCTGGTGGGCATGTCACATTAGTTTTGAAGAGAAACACCGGTGCTACCCTGCTGTTTCTTCAATCCTTTATTGTTACTCTAAAAACATCACAATTATTAAGGGTAATGCTATACGTGCTTCGAGGATAGGACCCCTTAATCTTTGGTGCTAAAGATTAAGGGGTCCTATCCTCGAAGCGCGTATATCGTTACCCTTAATATTTGTGATGTTTTTAGAGTAACAATAAAGGATTGAAGAAAAGGCAGAGTGGCACCGTGTGTTTCTCTTCAAAACTAATTTTCAAGATGGAGCCAACCATCACATCGGTGGAGATACATTCCTCCTCCTCTCCCTTGAACTAAGGGCGTGTCAAATGTCACCCATAAGTTATTACCTAGTACTGTACTGTAATTTCTTAGTATGTTCTGTAAGGCTATCTAAAACTGTACTGTAGTCTCTAAATATGTTACACAGGACTTTTATCTACCAGTATATTGTCCCATACGGATCTCAAGTTGTTTGAATTTTCTGGAACATGTGAGTTTCACAAAATTCTACTTTAAGTTGATTTCTAAAAGATTACTTTAATCATCTATAATGGATACAGTTGAAAACTGTGGCTAATTAGTCAGAAAGAGGACAAACTAAAATGGGAGACGTTACTACTAGAAATGGGCATTAAAGGGGCATTATAAGCACATAGAGATACGAAAGGAAGATAGAATATGAAGGCACAAGTATTGACTTATGTCTGCAAAGCTGGTATTTACTGCATGGATTTTATATTGGACCTAATTCAATAGTCAATGTCTTGCAGTATAGTATCATAACTTAAGTCCTGTTTATTAGTGATAAGCGAGTATACTTGTTACTATTCACTATTCATATGGATAGTTCGGTATTCGGGATACTCGTTACTCGGCAGGTTTTTTAGATTTTACCTGTGATATTTGAGTGAGCTGAAAAGCATGTTTCCTGACTGATTTTCAATCAATAAACATGCTGGGATTGTTTGCCGGTCATAGTAATGCCATATTCGTCTTTGATAATGGAATTACTGTGATTGTCACGCGCATAATGGAAGGAAAAAAAGACGTTTAAACTGAATAGCGATGAGGTCTGGGGGTGCTGTAAAAATGCTCAAACTGCATGACAACAATATACATACGTGATGTGCACTGTCTGTAGATTGTTCTGCCATACAGCTGTGACAGAACATAGTGAAGATAGATAGGACAGGTAGATTGAGTTTACCAGACTCTTGCTGCCACTCCCAGGTCGCTCAGTCTCCTGTTAAATCACTTCCAGGGCCGCCTATTATGCTGTCAGACAAACAGCCAATCACAGATGCTCACACTCTTTGAGAGCCTCTATGATTGGATGTAGCAGTCAGAGTGGATTTCCACAATCTGGACAGCGATTGTGCTTGGTTGCCATACACATTAGTGCATAGCAACCAACCTGCTGTCATAGGGCATAGGGTGTTAAATAAATATATAATTAAAAAAAATGTGTGGTGCTTTGCAGAATTTTTAAGTCTAGTCCAGTGAAAGCTGACAGCTGCATGCTGCAACCCTCGGCTGCATAATTTTATCTTGGCTGGCAAAAAAAAATGTGTGGGCTCTGCCCTATTTTTAATTGCCAGCCAAAGTAAAATTAGGCAGCTGTGGACTGGTATTCTCAGCGGGGTGAGGACCCATTGTTTTATGGCTCCCGTGCTAAAGAATAGCAGCCCACAACCCGCAGCCACGCCTGAAAATGGCGCATTCATCATAGCACCATTTCCAGGTGCTTTTCCAGTCTCTTCCAGCAGCCCTGGTGGTGGTGGAACCCTGGATAATAAGGGGTTAACACTAGCTTTGTATTGCCAGTTGGTATTAATCCCTGATATTCTTAATGTCAGGCCAAGTTAGACCCAGCCTTTAAGAATCTCAAATAAATAGTAAAACAGACACAACACAAAAAAAAAATTATTTTATTAAAAAAACTCACAGAGGTACGTAGTGACTGCATCTTTATAACCCCCTCCCCACCCTCTTACCCCTCCACAAACCTCTTCTATCTTCCTGGATAGACTCAGCTCTGCTATATCAGAGACCACGGGGAGGATTAACACATCCTCTCCCATGGCCCCTGATCACTAAATGACAGCATTGAGACCTGTAGTATAGTAAAAAGTGAGGTCACCATTGCAAAAGCATCAGCGGTAATTATGGCAATGGCTACCTCAGCGCTTAGTATATGAAAGCACTGAGACCTTCGCTTTACAGGTGTCAGCACTGTCATATGGTCACCATTTCCATAGTAACTGATATTGCTATGGACAGCGGTGAGACCTGTGCTTTAGTGCTTTTCTATAGTGCAGATCTTAGCGCTTTCATATATTTAGCGCTGAGGTCACCATTGCCATAGTAACTGCTGCTGCAATGGCAACGGTGACCTCACCGCTTACTATGACAACGCTGACAATAGTAGTTACTATGGCAACGATGACCATATGATAGCTCTGAGACCTGTGCTATAGTAAAGCGCAGGTCTCAGTGCTGTCATATAGTAACTGTTGCCATAGTAACTGCTGTTGCTATGAAGAGTGCTGAGACATGTGCTTTACTATAGCGCAGGTCACATCGTTGTCCATAGGAACAGTGGTAACTATGGCAATGGTGACCAAATCACAGCGCTGAGACCTGCGCCATAGTAAAGCGCTGGTCTCAACACTGCCATATGGTCACTGTTGCCATAGTAACCGCTGTTGCTATGGACAGCGATGAGACCTGCACTATAGTAAAGCGCACGTCTCAGCGCTCTTCATAGCAACAGCAGTTACTATGGCAACAGTTACTATATGACAGCACTGAGACCTGCGCAGGTCTCAGAGCTCTCATATGGTCATCGTTGCCATAGTAACTACTATTGTCAGCGTTGTCATAGTAAGCGGTGAGGTCACCATTGCCATTGCAGTAGCAGTTACTATGGCAATGGTGACCTCAGCGCTAAATATATGAAAGCGCTAAGATCTGCACTATAGAAAAGCGTTAAAGCACAGGTCTCACCGCTGTCCATAGCAACATCAGTTACTATGGCAATGGTGACTATATGACAGTGCTGACACCTGTAAAGCGAAGGTCTCAGCGCTTTCATATACTAAAGTAAATAATAATAATAATAGTAAAGCGCAGGTCTCAGCTTTGTCATAGTAAGTGGTGAGGTCACTGTTGCCATAGCAGCTGCAGTTACTATGGCAACGGTGACCTTACCGCTTAGTATATGACAGAGCTGAGAACACCGCTTTACTTCAGCCATGTCCCAGCCCTTTCATATAGTAAGCAGTGAAGTCACCATTGCCATAGCAACAGCAGTTACTATGGTAATGGTGACCTCACTATATGGCAACATTCACATACAGCGTTTTGGCTGCGTTTTGTGAGGATGCGTTTTTGGTGCAGAGACTGCAGCAAGAATGGATTCTCACAAAATGCAGCCAAACGCTGTGTGTGAATGCTACTGTGCTATATACTCACCTTCCTGCGCTTCCCCGGTGATGTCCAGAGTTGTCCTGTCATCCCCGGAGGCTGCAGTGATGGATGCCTGGACATCACTCAGTCACATGGTGCAATGCTAGGTCCTTGAGAACTGTGCAGAGAGCTCTCTGTGGCTTTTGCAGTCTCCAGGAAGAGAGAAGATTGCTGAAGATCGCAGTGACAGTGCTATCATGCTCTCCCACTGTGATCTCCAGCAATCTTCTCTCATCATGGAGACTGCAGAAGCTGCAGAGAGCTTTCTGCACAGTGCTCAAGGACCTGGCTCAGCACCATGTGACTGAGTGACGTCACTCGGTCACATGATCAGGGTCCTCGAGGCACCGATCTCAGCAGCCTCGTGGATGACAGGACAATGCTGGACATCAAAGGGGGAGCGCAGAAAGGTGAGTAAGTAGTGCAGCAGCATTAACCCCTTCAGGATCCAGGCTATTTTGACCCTAAAGATCCTGACATTTTTGTCAATTCTGACCAGTGTCCCTTTATGAGGTAATAACTCTGGAATGCTTCAACGGATCCTAGCAATTCTGAGAAAGTTTTTTGGTGACATATTGGGCTTCATGTTGGTATTAAATTTAGGTTGATAATTTTTGCATTTATTTGGGAAAAAATCTAAAATTTGGCAATAATTTTGAAAATTTCGCAATTTTCAAATTTTTTATTTTTATTCTGCTAAACCAGAGAGTTATGTGACACAAAAGAGTTAATAAATAACATTTCCCACATGTCTACTTTACATCAGCACAATTTTGAAAAAAAAACTTTTTTTTGGTAGGCAGTTATAAGGGTTCAAAGTTCATCAGCAATTTTTTTCATTTTTCCAGCAAAATTTACAAAACCATTTTTTTTAGTGACCACATCACATTTGAAGTCTCTTTGAGGGGTGTACATGACAGAAAACACCCAAAAGTGACACCTTTCCAAAAACTGCACCCCTCAAGCTACTCAAAACTACATTCAAGAAGATTATTAACCCTTCATGTGCTTCACAGGAACTAAAGCAACGTGGAAGGAAAAAATGTACATTTTCATTTTTCTAACAAAAATGTTTATTTAGCCTCAATTCTTTCATTTTCACATGGGCTAAAGGATAAAATGGATCTTAAAATTTGTTGGACAATTTCTCCTGAGTACACCGATACCTCATATGTGGTCATAAACCTCTGTTTGGGTGCACGGCAGGGCTCAGAAGGGAAGGAGCGCAATTTTACTTTTTGAGCTAATTTTCCATTCAAATAGTGAAATGGCGGTTCTTCCTTTCCAAGCCTTACCGTGCTCCAAGTGGTTTATGACCACATATGAGGTATCTGTGTACTCGGGAGAAATTGCCCAACAAATCTTAGGATGCATTTTGTCCTATTGCCCATGTGAAAATGAAAACATTTAGGCTAAAAATACATTTTTGTGAAAAAAAAGGTACTTTTTCATTTTTATGGATCAATTTGTGAAGCACCTGGGGGATCAAAGTGCTCCCTATGCATCTAGATACGTTCCTTGGGGGGGTCTAGTTTCTAAAATGGTGTCATTTGTGGGGGAGCTAAAATTTTTAGGCATAAAGGGGCTCTCCAAACGCGACATGGTGTCCGCTAACAATTTGAATGGAAAATCAGCTCCAATTGTTAGTGGACACCATGTCACATTTGGAGAGCCCCCTGTGTGCCTAAACATTGAATCTCCCCAACAAGTGACCCCATTTTGGAAACTAGACCCCCAAGGAACGTATCTAGATGCATAGTGAGCACTTTGAACCCCCATGTGCTTCACAAATTAATCCGTAAAAATGAAAAAAGAAATTTTTATAAATGCTTTTTCATTTTTACGGATCAATTTGTGAAGCATATGGGGGTTCAAAGTGCTTACTATGCATCTAGATAAGTTCCTTGGGGGGTCTAGTTTCAAAAATGGGGTCACTTGTGGGGGAGCTCCATTATTTAGGCACACGGGCTCTCCATATGCAACATGGTGTCTGCTGTCAAGCGTTCTGGGCCCCTCATGTTGCGAACTGCAGGCCGCAGCTGCCCCCAAAAATGGCGCATTCATTGAATTAATTTTCTGGCTCTGTACCCAGGCTCTTCCAGTTGCCCTGGTGCCGGTGGAAAACTGGGTAATAAAGGGGTTAATGCTTTTTTATTGGCAGCTGGCAATAAGCCCGAGATTCATAATGTCGGGCCAATGTTAGACCCGTCCACTAGGAATCTTTAGTAAATAGTCAAAAAATACACCACACAGAGAAAAATCTTTTTATTTGAAAAAAAAGCACAAACAAAATTCGGACTCCATCTTTATTATAAAAATCCGACATAATCCACAACAAAGGTCCCACGACGCTCGATAACCTCCGACGTAGACAACAACGAAGGTCCCACAACGCTCGGTCGCCTTCGACGTAGTCCACAACGAAGGCCCCGCGACACTCAATCGCCTCTGCTCCATCTAGAGACTGCAGAAAGGTATCAAGTGTCCTCTCCCTATAGTCTCTGGGGTCAGAGTTATGGTGCACTGTGTGGCAATGATCTGTCATACAGTGAACAAGCAGGTACAGGAGGAGGTTGGGGCACCAATGCCGGCAGCATCTTGGGCGGATACAGTCAGTGGAGCAACAGGAGTAAACAGGAGGTGCCTGTCTCAAAGCACTACAGTAATCCAAATATTCCAAGAAATACAGTGCACTATGACTATGATCCCAGAGACTACAACAAGAGGACACTTGATCCCTTGTTCCACCCATCCATCCACTCATGCATCCATCCATCGACCCATGCACCCATCCATCCACGCATGCACACATCCATGCATGCACCCATCCACGCATGCACCCATCCACGAATGCACACATCCATCCATACAAACATCCACACATACATCCACGCATGCACACATCCATGCATGCACGCACACATCCATGCACGCACACATCCATGCACACATCCACGCACACACACAGCCACGCACGCACACATCCACGCATGCATCCACACATGCAACATCCATGCACGCACGTACACATCCACGCACGCACACATCCACACATGCACACATCGATCCATGTACATTTCCATGCACACACTCACAGATACATCCACACACGCACATATTCATGCACGCACACATACACACATACACACATGCACATAACAACGCACACATCCACACACACATTCACGCACGCATCAATCCATGCACACATCCATGCATGCACTCACACTTACATCCATGTATGCACACATCCATGCACGCACACATCCATACACGCATGCACACATGCATGCATGCACACATCCATGCACGCACACATCCATACACACATGGACACATGCACGCATGCACACATCCATGCATGCGTGCACACATCCACGCACGCATCCACGCACACACACATCCACGCACGCACACATCCACGCACACATCCATGCACACATCCACGCACACATCCATGCACACATCCATGCAAGCACGCACACATCCACGCACGCATACATCCACACACATCGATCCATGCACATATCCATGCACGCACTCACACATACATCCACGCATACACATCCGCGCGTGCACACATCCACGCACACACACATCCACGCACACACATCAATGCACGCACACATCCACACACACACATACATCCACACTTGCACACATCCACGCACGCATGCACACATCCACGCATGCACAGATCCATGCACGCAAGCACACAACCATGCACGCATACACACATCCATGCACGCATGCACACATCCACTCACGCATCAACGCACACATACATCCATGCACACACACATCCACGCACGCATCCATGCATGCACGCACACATCCATGCACGCACACATCCAGGCATGCATGCACAAATCCACGTATGCACACAATGCATGGAATGCATCGATCCATGCATGCATTCACACATACAACCAATTCACACATACAACCACGTATGCACACATCCACACACGCACACATCCATGCACGCACACATTCATCCATGCACACATCCAGGCATGCATGCACAAATCCACGTACGCACACATCCATGCATGCACACATCCATCCATGCACACAGCCACTCACAAATACATCTACACATGCATCCACGCACACATCCATGCACACACGCATCCATGCACGCACGCACACACCCACATTAATCCATGCACACATCCACGCATGCACACATTGATCCATGCACACATCCACGCATGCACTCAGATATACATCCACGCACACACATGCACGCACACATCCAAGAACACATCAACGCACGTACACATCCATGCATGCACACATCCACACACACACACATCCACGCATGCACATATCCACGCACACATCCACGCATGCACACATTCACACATGCATTGATCCATGCACACATCCATGCATGCACTCACATATACATCCACACATGCACACATCCATGCACACATCCATACACGCACACATCCATGCACGCACACATACATCCATGCATACATCCACGCACTCACACATACATCTACGCATGCATCCACACACGCATCCTTGCATGCATGCACACATCCATGCACACATCCATGCAGCACACATTCATCCATGCACACATCCACGCATGCACTCACACATACATCCACGCACACATCCCTGCACGCACACACACATCGATCCATGCACACATCCACGCACACACTCACACATACATCCATGCATGCACACATCCACGCATGCACACATTCATGTTTTCATTCACCAATGCATCCATCCATCCATTCTTTCATTCATACTTACCTCATCCACCAGTGAGGAGGAGGAGCCCGGGAGAGGAGGAGGAGGGGCCCACACCAGAGTGGAGGAGGCTGGCTGGCGGGTGCGCCGACAGCTGTAGCCTGCTGGGAGAGGTGAGGGTGGGGGGAAGCCGGACACAGGGGGCAGGACCCAAGGGGGGCTGGAGGGAGGGTGGACCGGATACAGGGGGCGCTGGAGGAGGGAGAGGGGGGGACGCAGAAAAGGATGACCGGCGGGTACATCGGCAGGTGCAGCTCGCTGGTAGAGGTGAGTGGGAGGGGAAGCCGGACAAGGGGGCAGTGGCTGGAGGGAGGGTGACAGGACACAGGGGTGCCTGGAGGAGGAAGGGGGTGCACAAAAGGATGACCGGTGCAGCCCCCTGGCAGATAGAGTATGATCAGAGGGGCGGTGGGGCCGATGAGAGAGAGTGGGGGCCCTGATCAGCTCCAGATTGGGAGGGGTCTAAGGAGGGGGAGGGCACCTGCTCATCCACCCCTCCAGATCTGATTGGAGCTCCAATTAGATCTGGAGAGGTGAATCACATTGATTCGCTCTGATCGGCAGTTTCATTTTTAACTGCCAATCAGAGTGACTGGGCTAAAGTATAGGTCCTTGCAGCTCCGGTGACTTGTCACTGACACTGTCACCGGAGCTGCAGGACCTCAAAGAAGCCATGACATTATAGAGACGTCATGGGTCGGGAACGCTCAGACTTTCATGACGTCTCTATAACGTCATAGTTCGGGAAGGGGTTAACACACAGCTTCTGGCTGCATTTTGTGAGAATTTGTTCTTGGTGCAGTTTCTGCAGCAAAAACAGGATCCTCACAAAATGCAGCCAAAACGCTGTGTGTGAATGTAGCCATATAGTAAGCGGTGAGATCCCCGTTGCCATAGTAACTGCGGTTGCCATGGCAATGGTGATCTCACTGCTTATTATATGACAGCACTGAGTCTGACGCTTTATCACTTTACTATATTGTAAGTCTCAGCACTGTCTATAGCAACAATGGTTACTGTGGCAATGGTGATCATATGACAGCGCTAAGACCTGCACTTTATCACTTATAGCATAAGTCTCAGGGCTGTCATATACTGACATACCGTTGCCATGGCAACCACTGTGCCACATGGCAACAGTGACCTCCCCACTTATAATATGAACCTATGCTATAGTAAAGTGATAACTCATTTTCTCACTCCCTCCTCCCTCTCACAGACTTCGCCTCCTCACCTGACTTTAACACTGCTACCACCCTCTACGACACATTAACTGTGGCTCTCAACCAGGCCGCCCCCCTTACACACACCAAAACCCGCACACAGAGAACCCTGGCTCACCTCTCTCACAAAAGAACTACGTCGAGCATCCAGGGTAGTTGAACGGAGATGAAAGAAATCCCACTCTACGGCCCACCTCACCACGTACAAACAATTCCTCTCCAACTTCAAGGACGCACTCACCGCTGCAAAGCAAACCTATTTCTCTTCTTTAATCAACACATTGTCCCAAAACCCCAACCAACTATTGAAAACCTTCAACTCCCTACTTCGTCTCCCGCCACCTCCTCCTTCCCCCCTCCTCTCCGCCGATTACTTCGCCACCTTCTTCAAACAAAAGATTGATAAAATTAGAGAAAGCTTTGGCCCGACGTCCCCCTGACCCACCCCCATTACCGCCCAACCCTCTTTGACCAAAGGAAGCTTCTTCAACATGACTGAAGTCCAGCTCTCCTCCCTCCTGTCACGATCTCACCTCACCACCTGCGCCCTAGACCCACTCCCATCCCACCTCATCCCAAACCTCACTTCAGTCCTCATCCCTGCCCTAACCCATCTCTTCAACCTATCATTCTCTACCGGCGTCTTTCCCTCACCCTTCAAACATGCCTTGATCTCACCCATCCTCAAAAAACCCTCCCTCGACCCATCATGTGTCGCTACTATCGCCCCATATCTGAACTGTCATCCTACCTATCCTCCTGCTCCATCTTCGACCACCTACACTTCTCCATCTACACCCTCGACCTAGGTCAACTCATTGAGTCACATGGCCTCCAGTACCATCTCTACGCCGACGACACCCAGATCTACCTCTTCGGGCCTAATATCACCTCCCTTCTGTTTAAAATCCCCCAATGCCTGTCCGCCATCTCATCTTTCTTCTCTGCTCGCTTCCTCAAGCTGAACATGGACAAAACAGATTTCATCATCTTAGCCCCCAGCCGCTCTCCCCCTCTACCAGACCTGTCAATCCTAGTCAACGACTACTCCCTCTCCCCAGTCCCCCACGCCAAGTGCCTCAGGGTCACTCTTGACTCCTCCCTCTCCTTCAAGCCCCACATCCAAGCCCTTGCCACCTCCTGCCGACTCCACCTCAAGACCATTTCCCGGATCCGCTCGTTCCTTAATCATGACACTGCCAAAACTCTCATCCACGCCCTCATCAACTCCCGCCTTGACTACTGCAACCCACTGCTCACCGGTCTCCCTGCTTCCTCCCTTGCACCCCTCCGCTCTATCCTAAACTCAGCTGCCCATCTAATCCACCTGCCTCCTTGCTATTCCCCTATCTCCCCCCTCCGCCAGGCCCTTCACTGGCTCCCCACCCCCCAAAGATCTCGATTCAAAATTCTAACCCTGACTTACAAAGCTGCCATGAATCCCGTGCATGCACAATAGCTGCGCGAAGCCAGCAGTAAACCCAAATGAGTGTACTGACGTATGTGAAACCTGATATGATGCGAATTACCTCATACCGGCTTCACCGCCCCTACTATGAAGCGAGCAGCCTCTCGGATATTTACCACGCCCATGGTGGCGTGCAAATTACCGTCAAGGCGGGGGAGAGCGGCACACAGCCCCGCCTGTTGTGGCTTCCTCGATACTAGGAAGCCGCAGTAATGATATAATAAAATAGTGATTTATAAAGATCGCCAGCACGGTGTGTGGAGAACCAGGAATGGATGGCATCAGGATACCAAGCTGCAGGGGTAGGTAAGAAGGGGATGTGGGGTGGTGTTATGCGGTCAGGATCACTTTAAAGTCTGAAAAACTGATCCCTTGAAGAGTCTTGTGACGAAACGCGTCTGGTTTAGGACTATAGGGACATGATTATGGTCATGGTTAGGGAGCAGCTGTGGACTGCCCTTGTAAGGGTGGAAGTTGCTTGTATGAGGGCAAGTATGTTTATTTTTTTATGCAGGGACCGATATAGGGTTTAGTTCCTTTGGACAATCACCTACCCTGCTGCATCCATACATGGCTTAATCAACTCCTGGACCTGGTGAGATCAATCTGATTTCTTTTAGGATTAACTTATGTATCTGAACATAATTTAATATTTACCGTGGTACGGTTAACTATGGGTATACAGATATTTGTATTTTAGACCATCTTTTGCTCTGTATGTGAATACCAGTGTGTTGGTTTACTGGTGATCGGACCATTGAAGTCCCATATCTGTTTTGGTTTTGTCTGGTATTGGTTTGTCTTCTTACGAGTTTCCAAACTCGTTTTTAAACGTTCCTAATAAAAAGGTTTTTAAAGGTTGCTTAATTTAGAAAATGTTCTAACCTGTATGCTCAAATTCATTAACAATCCCAAATAACTAAAGTATTTGTATTCTAAGCTTTATAATTTGGAGAATATAACATTTTACACCAAGTTTCAGTATTGTACCGTTAAACGTACATTTTACCATTCAATCCAAATTGGCATTTTTCATTTTTACCTGTAACACTTCAGTCAGCATTATAAAGTCTCTGTCATCACTCATTTTCAGTGCGCAAAGGGGAGCAATTGCAAAGCATCAAATCATTATCAAGTAAACCAGCATTGACACTAGTTAAAAAGAGAGATGAATGGTCAGCTGGGCTTTGCAGAAAAAAATTCTCAAAGTATCTGACCTAATTCCCTTGGTACTGGACTAAAGCTTTTGTATGATTTCAGTGCAATTGTCTGTATTTTTCATCAATCACCTTTTCAGCTTATAAGAGAGCAAATGGATGAGACCAAATATTAAATAATTTATTTAGACATGAATATAGACATATATTGCTCCTGCATTTGTGAAGTTTATCATTATTTTCAAAGATAGGATAGACAATATGGAACTTGTAAATACAATGATGAAACATTATTTTCGTACTGAGTTTGCATTGTGAAGTAAACATTTTTGTAAACATATAATTTTCACTCATGGTTCGCTTTCTTGATTCATGTAAGTGTGAAAGCAGCATATACACCATTCATCCTATATACTCATACATGTATAAGATTGAGTCTACATACTCTGATATATTTTTTATTGTACATGGCAGTGCTATTCAAACTGGAAGAGGCTAGCCTCAATGAAAAATAAAAATATTATGAGCCAGCGTATACTTGCATTGCATAGACATACGTTCACTCTTTGGACATTTAACATTCAAAAGCTAAGGCCGGCTTCACACCACGGTGTGATCAGGTCCGGGGCTGTCCGATGTGAATCGGACAGCACTGGACTGGATTTGCAAAAAGAATCGGAGGGCAAATATGCCCTCCGGTCCAGTTTGCAGCCGGATGCCTCTGATCACAGCGGCAGCTGCTGAAATTTCAATATCGAGGCTAGCGGGGAGCTAGCCGCAGTCCTGAAATCTCTGCAAGGGACAGCTGGTGGTGATGAAGTTTAGCAGCGGATCCAATGTTTTTGTTGGACAGACACCATAGACTCCCATGTTAGGGAACGCCTGATCGCCCCGGGAGGATCTGGGAGGATCCCGTTTGGGCAGATTTTCGCCACGGACACAAAAACGTTGCAAGCAACATTTTTGTATCTGGGAGGAAAATCCGAATTCACCCAGATCCTCCCAGACAGATGGAAACCGGATGGCACATAGCTGCCATCCGGTTCCATCCAGCTCCATAGTGCTGTATTAAGGATGTATTATGTCAAAATCGTGTCCGGGGCTGTCAGGTTTACACCTGCTGAAATAAATTAGTAAAAGTAATAGCTCATATAAGTAACATAAAGTACTTTGAACATACTGCTTTTTATTTTTTTTTTAAAGTGTAAAGACTCACTGGATTAAGGAGTACCCCAATGGGACAGTCTTTAATTATTAGAATTTACAGCAAAACAACATTCATAATGATGGGGGTAGAGAAGCACCAGGACCCAAAAGTATGGACACTCTGCCACGGGAAGCTACATAAATGGAATATCCAGCTCAAGGAGAAGGGGGCCACACCTCTGTTTAAATATACATGGCCAAAAAATAAAACAAAGAAAAACAAAAACAGTACACGTTGTATAAGGCTAGGGTCACATTTGCGTTGGATTTTCTTGTTTGCAAGCGCTTTGGGTCCTGACACCCATATTAGTCTATGGCAGTGTTAAGACACCATTACAATACGGTAAGACTGTGGTAACGCTGTCCTCATGCAGCTCTATGATGGATCCGGCATACAAAAAATCCAACACAAAAGTGACCCAGTGGCCCTAGCCTAAGTTGGTATTAGGCTAGGGTCACACTTGCAGATTTTTCATGCTTTTTTGGAGACCTGCATTTTTAAAAATGCATGTAAAAACGCACCCATAGGTCCCCATGTAAAAATGCATGCCCCAATAGCAAAAACGCATGCCTAAAGTGCCATGCATTTTTGGCATGCGTTTTTGCACTTACGGTAAGTGATTAGCTGCCATCAAAAACGCATGCAAAAACGCATGGTACATTAGTACCATTTAGTACCATCCAAAAACGCACACGTTTTCCATAGGGGCCCATGTTAAAAAACGCATGCGTTTTTGAAACAGCACCAAAAAAATAGTGCATGAACTTTTTTTTGCTGCTGATTCAAAAACGCAAGGAAAAATGCATGGGTGCCTAAAGGCACCTAAAAAAACACATGCAGAAATGAAAAAAGCATGCAGAAACGCATGCTTATTTTTAAGGCACCAAAAAAAAGCATGCCAAGTGTGACCCTAGCCTTAGTGATGATTTCAGTAGTAAGATATTCGGGTTTGGAGAATTGTAACCGAATACTTTAAAATGTTTTAGGTGTAGAAGGAGTTTAACATGAAAAAATGTTTCAGCTCACCTGGGTTAAGACTGCCTGGTCCTAATTCTCATGAGTCATGGTGTTCGGAAGGAGATAGATCTCAGTCACCTTTTTACTTGCATGCTGTAATCAAGTTTTAAAGAATTTTTCACAATACAGGCTTTTTTTAATGAAGGGTAATATCGTAACGTGTTGCCGGATTAAACTCCTTCTACACTTGCTATGTTGTCTCCCAGACGGGGATCTATCTTCATCCGAGCACCGTGACTCATGAGAATTAGGACCAGGCAGTCTGAACCCAGGTGAGCTGAACCATTTTTTCATGTTTGTTACATTTGAAATGTTTCAGTATTCGTACCCGAGTGAGTTCCCCATTGACTCGCCTAGGATTTGCTACCCGTTACGAATACTGAAACAGTTCAAAGTATTATGTTAGAGCTATCTGAACCCCAAGATCTTGCTACTTGCTCATCACTAGTTGTTATATATGAACTAAAAAGAAGAATGTTCACATGGTGGCCATTTAATAGACAAAGAAAGAAACAAAATGAGCACATACGTTGCCGTAACAAATAAATAATAATATTAGTACATATGCATAATATGGGGTATTTTGATTTACACAAGACAACACCAAAAAAAAGACATTGCAGAATATAGAATCAGACACAAAACGCTTACATGATCTTCTTCACAACCACATGGGTTTTCCCATAATGTTTTGCATCAAATGACATACCCCAGCCATTCAGAGAAAACTATCACCACCTGTACAAAATGTTTAGGCATGAAAAGCAGCAGACATTTTACGATTTGCTCACATGATGCAAGAAAATCAGATGCGTTTTGCAAATAACAGTTGTCTCAAGTTCTGCTCCAAGTTTGAAACAAGTGTCATTCATTGTGCTCTGATTCTCTCACATGCAAGAATCAGATCTCAAGTGAGGAGAAGATGAAGAGCATAGATTCTCCATCTTCTCCATTGTGTGTGTCAGTGTATATTGGACATTTACAATTCCATTGTCTTTCACCTTCAATCTAGCGCTTCATATTCCTTTCCCATATTTCCTAATTATATTCCATATATTCGCTTTTCAGTTCTCAATATTTTCCTCTAAAGTATAATTTCCTCTAATTGTTGATCCTCCTCACTTGTGCACAGTTACAGGATTTCATAACCGAGTGTACTTTTCCCCTCCTTTCTTTGCTGTATATCGTCTCATCGGTGTTCAGAAAACAAACACGCCGCCTTCGTTGTTCCTGGTTGGCCCAGGAACACAGAAAGCAGTGTGGCCTCCATCTTAGGACTCCTGCGCATGCGTAGTGTGTCCAGCGTTTCCAATACACGCCGGTCACAGTGCTGCGCTTGTCTGTGCTGCAGTTTGATTATTCAAACTCTTTTAATTAAAAAAATATGTGCAAATACATTTTCCATTGCATCCCGACTTGAATTAGTGTAAGAAAAAAAACGCTTTTAGTGCATTATCTTCTATAAGGTGGCTATCATATGTGCATCTCTACCATTTAGGTTCTAGGGTACATTTACTTTTGTGAATTGGCTTTCATATGTGCATAACTGCAATTTAGGGTTTCAATGGCATCTCCACCAGAACAATTTATGGCATGGCTTCAAGGGCTCTCTAGGGTCAACACCCCTCACCCCCGGGATCCCAAGAGCCCCACTTATCACAGGGGGCTTCCAGTTCTCTAAATGTCTCTTGGGAGCCATATCACCACAGCTACCCCTGATAACAGGGGGTCTATGAAGTCACTATTCCCTTCTCAGACCCAACCAGACCTCTTGTATCCGGTGAGCCCTCCACCTTTATTAGGCTAGCACTAGCCAATGAAAATCATAAAGATACTACAACAAAATGTATTAACTGATTTTTTTATTTGCATGTCTTTGTACAAACAAAATAAGTGTATGTTTTTTTGGATGAGATAGGTATCACTATAATGTCCCAGACTGTGCCACAGGTTTTTGGAATTCTCAATAGGGAAAATCATAAACATCTAGAAGAGAAAAAGAAAATGGGAAGAAACAGGACAAAATTAAATCCTTAGTTACAAAAATGTCTTTATTGCTACCTCCACCTATGCAAAGTGATCATAAAAACCATTACACATCAGATTAATCCAACCATACCAAGATTAGGGTGTGTAGCTTTGTTATCTACATGTATCCCTTTGGGTTTCAAAGTTTCCAACCTATGTATCCACTTTAATTCTTTATATTTGAAAAGTTTCTCTCTGTCCCCACCCCTTCTTATTGTCTACTCTATCGATGAGATTAAATTTCAGGTCTTTCTCCATATGCTTGCAGTCAGTGAAGTGGTTAGGGACGGGGAAGTTTGGTTGTTTTTTGCAGACCATGTACCTATGCTGGCTAAATCTTATCCTGAACTCTAAAGTGGGTTCACCCACATACCACAAGCCACATGGACACTCTAACATATACATTTCAAAATCTGTATCACAGTTCATGAAATGCTGGATTTTAAAAACTTCCCCTGTCTGTGGGTGCGAGAATTTAGAGCCCTTGATCATATGTGTACAAGCTTCACATCCCACACATGGGTAACATCCCACTCTCCAAGTACCTGTCAGTGTCCTCTGTGTTGTGTTTTTTTACTGGACCAAAGCCAGATTTAACTAAAATATCCTTCAGATTTAAATTTTTCCTATAGGATACTTCAGATTTCAATTTTTCTTATAGGATACTAGGGGTGTGGTCTTATATTCATCAAACTCTGTTAAGCACTTCCCCAGTGCATGCCAATGTTTCATGACAATTTTACTGATCTTTTTTTACTCTTCCCCATATGTCATCACTAGAGGTAGCCATTTATGAATGTTTTTTTGTACCACAGTCTTATTTGCTTTCCTCCTATCTTCTAATACTTTTCTTTTTTGTTGTTCAAGTATTGTTTTAGGGTATCCCCTTTGCTTAAATTTATCTAGTAAGATCTCTATTTTTCCTTCTTCTTCCGACTCCTCACTAATAATTCTTTCAACCCTTTTAACTTGCCCATATGGTATTGAGTTTTTCATCTTTTGAGCATGATGCTGTTATAATGGAAAAGCTTATTTCTATCAGTACTTTTCACATACAATGTGGTCCGTAAATTATTATTCTCTTTTATAACCAGAACATCAAGAAATTGTAATTATTTGGGGGAGACCACCATAGTGAATTTAATGGTATCTTCCGCTTCATTCATATGCAGATGAAACTCTTGTAACTCAGTCATGGTCCCTGTCCACAGCAGGAAGATATCGTCCACATATCTCTACCACCTCATCACCTTTTCAAAGTGGTGGGACATGTAGACATACCTCTCCTCCAGTACGGCCATGACTGTGTTTGCATAACTGCATGCCATCCGAGCCCCCATAGCAGTACCTCTTAAGTGCATATATTACGTGTCTCCACATAAAAAATAATTTGATCTCAATACCAGCTCTAGGATGAATTGTTTAGCCTCATCAGAATATTCAGTGTACTGCAATTTGCTATCAATGGCACTCAGACCTCTATTGTGGTCAATGGAAGTGTAAAGAGACGTAAAGTCAAAAGACACTAATAGCTCCTCCCCTTTGATTCTAACCCCGTTCAGATTTTCCAAAAAATCCCCCATTTCTGTAACGTGCAATTTTGCAGAATATGTTAAGAGGGCCAACACTTTTTCCAAAAACATCCCAATACTGCTGAATAAAGAATTAATACCAGATACTATGGACATCCCTGTGGGATCCACCAAACCCTTATATATTTTTGGTACTAAATATATAACTGGGGTTATTAGTATCTCTACACTTAAAAACTCTGCTAAGTCCTCATCAACAATGCCACCTAATTTTGCTTCTTCCATAATTTTCTTTATGCTTCTCTGAATCTCAAATTTCAGATCTCTTTCTAATTTTCTATAAACTTCTTCATCATTGAGCTGTCTCATCATTTCTTTTAAATTTTTCAACTTGTCCATGACGACAGCTGCTCCTCCCTTATCAACAGGTTTTATCACCAAGCTGTCGCCATTGACAAGTTCTTGTAAGGCATCATACTCCCCTTTTGTTATATTTGGATTTTCTAGCAGTTTTTACATTATTTTCAAAAACAGCTAGAAAATCCAAATGTAATAAAAGGGAAGTATGATGCCTTACAAGAACTTGTCCATATATATATATATATATATATATATATATATATACCGTATATACTCGTGTATAAGCCGAGTTTTTCAGCACAAACAATGTGCTGAAAAGTCCCCCCCTCGGCTTATACACGAGTCATATACATCGGTATACAAGCGCCCCCCCCATCAGTGGTATACAGGGCCCCCCCTTGCTGCCGCACACCTGTAAAGTAATAGATCATTATACTTATCCCTGTCGCCGCTCTGACACCACGCTCCTCCGGGTCTTCATGCTTCCTCCTCCGATGCACAGGCAGTGACGTCATTGCCTGCGCCCGCCGGTCACAAGCAGGAAGAAGCATGAAGACCTGGAGGAGCACAGTGTCAGAGAGGCGACAGCGACAGGGATAAGTATAATGATATATTACTTTACAGCTGTGCGGCAGCAAGGGGGGCCTTTATACCACTGGGGCCTGTATATACTACTGGGGCCTGTATATACCACTGGGGCCTGTATACCACTGGGGCCTGTATACCACTGGGGCTGCTGTATATACTGCTAGGGCCTTTATATACCACTGGGGAGGCTGCTGTATTCTACCACTGGGGAGGCTGCTGTATACTACCACTGGGAAGGCTGCTGTATACTACCACTGGGGAGTCTGCTGTATACTACCACTGGGGAGGCCTGTATACCACTGGGGGGGCCTGTATACCACACTGCTGGGGGCTGTATACCTGTGCTGGGGTCCACCCTCGGCTTATACACGAGTCAATAGGTTTTCCCACGTTTTGGGGGCAAAAGTAGGGGGTCGGCTTATGCATGGGTCAGCTTATACACGAGTATATACGGTATATATATATATATATAATATATATATGAAAAAAATCTGGCTGCATCACCAATATAAACCTGGTGCAAAAACCTACTAGCAAGGTGATGTCCAAACCTTATTAAATGGTAAAAGAAAAATTGCTGGCAGCACTCCAACAAAATTTGTGATGAAAAATATGTGGCTTAACCGATTCATTTGTGGCAACGTTTCAACGTTTCGGTGGATTTCTCCACCTGTGTCAAGCCTTCAGAGAGTTGGAGAAATCCACCGAAATGTTGCCACAGATGGATCAGTAAAGCCACACATGTTTCATCACAGATTTTGTTGGAGTACTGCCTGCTTTTTTTCTTTCTTATTTTATATATATATATATATATACAGTCCATAAAGATATATGCAAGACATCTCTCCAGCTACTTCTCCGGAGGTAATTATAATAAATGGCTTTTATTAAAATTCCATTCATAGCGTTGATGTATTCCTTTTATTTATACTCCCCCCATCCTCTATAAACTGCAAAAAATAAGAGATTCATTCCATCTGTCAGTCACAGTCTCAGATTATATATCTTTGTCTAGCAAGGAATATCTCACACTGCCAAGTTTTTGTGCACATACAGCAATTAGATCATGAAGCAGTTAATTAAGCCAGAACCACACTAAATACAGCATGTCTATTTAAAACAAGTTCAATATCAACATAGTGACAGTGAAAATCAGTATACGAGAGGTTAAAGCCTAATATAAACAAATAGTGAAAAAGTACAGTGGAGGTATAGTTAATTGGAGGACCCACGTCACACCAGTACCTTATTATTGTAATCAATAAATGATTCATGGTCGTGTGCCGCCCCTTCCAGATCCCTCACTCGTGGTCTCAGACCGGCGTCCCGTAAGTGGCATCTGCGAAAGCGGCAGTGATGTCATAGCATCACTGCTGCCTTGGTAATTGAGGGCGGAGCTGGGACGCCATTCAGACGGCCGACACCTGTGCAGTTAGCCCTAATGCACCCGATTTCCATGGCTTTCGACTCCATGTATAATAGGCATATAATCTCAGCGTCCTGACACCTTATCAGATTAAAACTTAATTGTATAAACAATATATCTATGCATAAGGGAAAGGCACTAAAAATATAGAAGTTATATTATGGGCCAAGCAAAATTTAAATAAAGTGCCTAAGCACTATAGGTAGTGATGGGCGAATCCTAAATTACTCGGAATCGCTTGACTCTAGCGAGTCCGAGCCCGGGACTCGCTACTCGTTGCGAGTCTAGCGAGTCCAATGTTAATGAATGGGGAAGCGAGTAATAGCGAGTAGTGTGCGATTTACAAATCACAGATGTGTCTCGGAAGCTGCAGCCTGAAGCAATCCTAGTTTTGCCATTGATTTGCATTGGACTCGTTTACTTTGCAAGTAATCGCTGGGAAACTCGCACAGATAAGAGTCCTGTCTGCTCTGTGTGCAGGCTGCTGCAGCTCCAGGGTCCTAGAGCCCGCCTGCTGCCTGATGTAGCAGAGCTGAGATTGTTCTCAGTCTGCTCATTCCCTGTGCATAGACATCTATATCTATGCACAGGGATGAGCAGACAGGACATCGCGTTTTGGACTGCGTCGGACGGAAGAGGATTTTTTAATTAAAGATGGAGTCCCTAATGGCTTTTTTTTTTATTTCTAATAAAAATTTTTCTCTGTGTTGTGTTTTTTTTAAAACAATTTAATAGAAATTCATGGCGGTCATGTCTAATATTGGCGTGACCGCCATAAATTTCGGGCTTAGGGCCAGCTGATAATACAAAGCTGGCCCTAACCTCTTTATTACCCAGCGTGCCACCGCCACCAGGGCCGCTGGAAGAGCGGGGTTCAGCACCAGAGGATGGCGCTTCAATGAACGCGCCATCTTCTGGGGCGGCTGCGGGCTGCAATTTGCAGCGGGGGGTGCCCAGAAAGCTTGGGCATCCCTGCGCTGCGGATTCCAGCCCCCAGCTGCTTAGCTGTACCTGGCTAGACATAGAAATTGCGCGGAGCCCCACGCATTTTTTTTAAATTATTTCATGAAATTCATGAAATAATAAAAAAAAAGGGCTCCCCTATATTCTTGTGTCTGGCCAGGTACAAATAGGCACCTGGGGGTTGGGGGCAGCCCGTCGCTGCCTGCTGGATCCGGCTGGTTCCAGAAATACGGCGAAGCCCATGTAATTTTTTTTTCTGAAAAATCAATAAAACAATCCTAAAAAAGGGACTGCATCTTTATTAACCCCTCGCCCATGGTCCAGGGGTTAATAAAGATGCAGTCCCTTTTATTTACATTGTTTTATGGATTTGTCAGAAAAAAATTTCACGTGGGCTTCGCCGTATTTCTGGAACCAGCCGGATCCAGCAGGCAGCGACGAGCTGCCCCCAACCCCCAGGTGCCTATTTGTACCTGGCCAGACACAAGAATATAGGGGAGCCTTTTTTTTTAATTATTTCATGAATTTCATGAAATAATAAAAAAAAAATGCGTGGGGCTCCACGCAATTTCTATGTCTAGCCAGGTACAGCTAAGCAGCTGGGGGCTGGAATCTGCAGCGCAGGGATGCCCAAGTTTTCTGGGCACCCCCCGCTGCAAATTGCAGCCCGCAGCCGCCCCAGAAGATGGCGCGTTCATTGAAGCGCCATCCTCTGGCGCTGAACCCCGCTCTTCCAGCGGCCCTGGTGGCGGTGGCACGCTGGGTAATAAAGGGGTTAATACCAGCTTTGTTATACAAGCTGGTATTAAGCCCGAGATTCTTAATGTCAGGCCACGTTTGACCCAGCCACTAAGAATCTCCAATAAAGGGTTAAAAAAACACAACACAGAGAAAATTTTTTATTTGAAATAAAAAAAAAAGCCATTAGGGACTCCATCTTTAATTAAAAAAATCCTCTTCTGTCCGACGCAGTCCAAAACGCGATGTCCTCTCTGCTACATCCCCTGTGCATAGATATAGATGTCTATGCACAGGGAATGAGCAGACTGAGAACAATCTCAGCACTGCTACATCATCTCTGTGAGCAGGCGGGCTCTAGGACCCTGGAGCTGAAACAGCAAGCACAGAGAAGACAGCTGTACTCGGCTCGCAAAGTAACAGCAGTTACTTTGCGAGTTTCCCTGCTATCACTGGCACAGTAGCCGAGTCTAATGCAAGACAATGGCAATCCTAGTTTTGTCAGCGTTTGCCATTGATTTGCATTGGACTCGTGCGAGTAAACACTGGGAAACTCACAGAGTACCGAGTCCTGCGAGTCCCTTACTACTCGCCGAGTAACGAGTCCTAGCGAGTAGATTCGCCCATCCCTAACTATAGGTTAAAGTGAATTAGTGTAAACCAATGGCTCAATATCAAATGGTCTATAAAATAGTGGACCCCTCTCATCCTGAGCCACCCATACACGGTCAAAGCCAGGGGTGCACCGTCATATTGGTCCTATCCCTGGGATTGCTTCAAACCACCAGACTGGGATATCAACAATTGCCACACCATAACTCAGGGATTGGAGCACTGGACCCCTTATTAATGGATATATATGTATATATATATATATATATATAAAGGGAAGAAAACCAGACAGCACTTCCTTAAGCTCTTCAGCCCAAGTGCAAATCTATATAGCTGAATTAGTTATATACCAAATTAATACCAGCACACTGGTTAGGCTGGTTTCACACTACGGATTTTTTAAATCCAATGGTGTCCGATAAAAATCGGACAGCATCAGACCGATTTTGGGCTCCATGCAGCCCTTTGGGCATCGGACCGAATAGGATGTGCACTAAATGCCATCCGATTTGGTCCGATCCAATTCTGTCCGATCTTTTTATCAGTGCAAAAATCGGAGCATGCTCCGATTTTTGCACCGAAAATAAAATCGGACCAAATCGGATCGGACCAAATCGGATGGCATTTAGTGCACATCCGATTTGGTCCGATCAATTTATCATGGGGCCCTATGGAGCAGGGTCCGAGTAAACATCGGATGTCTCCTCGGACCCGATTTTACTGTACTGAGCACGCTCAGTACAGTAAAAATGCTCCAAACTGGAAGGCAGGGGTTAAAAAAAAAAAAAAAAAGTTTATGCTCACCTCTCCCCGAGCCCCCGCTGTCTCCCGCCGGCTCCCGGTGTCTGCAGAGGTCTTCTACTTCTGTACAGGACCTGCGGTGATGTCACAGTCAAGTCACCGCAGCTCCTGTACAGATGAAGAAGACCTCTGCAGACACCGGGAGCCTGCGGGAGCCGGCGGGGGTTCGGGGAGAGGTGAGCATAAACTTTTTAGGACCGGAGGCTACGATTTAATGCCGGAACGGATGCCTATTTGGCATCCGATTCCAGGCATCAGAAGGGAGCCGATGCTGTCCGAATTTATCGGACAGCATCGGCTCCCTTCAAAATCGTTATGTGAAAGTAGCCTTAAGCCAATAAAGCTATTTGTAGGTGTTACTAGATATTTTTTGAGAAAAAATAAAAACTATAAAGTATTCTCAAAAAACTCAGATAGAAATATATATATATATATATTTTTTATGGTTCTTAGCTAGGGATGAGCGAGTCTACTCGCTAGGACTCGTTACTCGGCGATTCTTAAGGGACTCGCTGGACTCGGTAATCGGCGAGTCTTTTAGCGAATACTCGCTCAGTAACGAGTCCAATGCAAGTCAATGGCAATCTTAGTTTTGTCAGAGTTTACTTTATCTCACTCGCTAGACTCGCTAGACTCGCTCTATCACATCACTATATAGCTTGAATCTCCCCAAACAGCAGCGGGTCTGAGCGAGTCTACGAGTCCGAATCCTAGCGAGTCTGCGATTCCGAGTCCTGTATTCTCTATTCGGGACTCACGAATCCAGAATCTTTTATGTTACTAGTCAGCATTGCGTGTTAGGTCAGAAAACTTGTGAAGAAGGACAAGCATCTTAGCCAATCATAGTCAGTAATGCCATAGCAGCTTTGGTTGTGTCAGGACTATGATTGGCTGCTGTCCATCGTGATGCCTATGTCATCTATGACAGGCAAGGCAGTATATAAGGCTTGCCCCCGCCATTTTGGGCACATTCCTGAGAAGAGCTGACCTAGTGCAGGGAGACTTGGAGCAGATCTAGGGACAGTTAGGCAGTGTAGGAGTCACATATAACCCAAAAGTTCTTTTCAGAACTAACAGGACGGAGTGTAGGAGTCAAGATTCTCCACACATAACCCAAAAGTTCTTTTCAGAACTACCAGGACGGAGGATTGCTGTACAGGACTGTAAGGAAGGGGAGATAGGAGCAGCCTTACAGTGAATCCAGCACCATCCTCAGAGCTTAGTTCACCCAGCTTTCCGCAGAGCTGTAATCCTAAGCTTTTTCTTATTTTTGGCACTAGTCTACCAAATAATTTTGGTGCCATTTTTCCACAAAACATTTCCTGTGCCAGTGCGTTGCTGTACGGTGTCCTGCCTGCAGCTCGCACGGTACTTGTAAACTTGCACGCAGCCAGCACGGCAGCCTAACAGTGCCTGGTTCTGCGTACTAAACAATTTTTTCCTGTGCCAGTGCGTTGCTGTACGGTGTCCTGCCTGCAGCTCGCACGGTACTTGTAAACTTGCACGCAGCCAGCACCGCAGCCTAACAGTGCCTGGTTCTGCGTACTAAACAATTTTTTCCTGTGCCAGTGCGTTGCTGTACGGTGTCCTGCCTGCAGCTCGCACGGTACTTGTAAACTTGCGTTTGTGTCTGCATGCTGATGGCATGCAGACACAAACGCTGTCAAAAGCATGGTCTTTTGATGTGTCCGCAGTGGATAATGTCCGCCTGCGGACACATCACTAGGGAGCCCGGCCAGCTAATCGGCTTTGTCCGGGGGCGGGCCGGGGCGGAGATCAGCGCCGGAGATCTCCGCCCCCCGGCCGCCGGTAAGCTCCGGGACTGTCGGCGGGGAGAACAGCTGATTTGACAGCTGTTTGAATCTTCCCGCGCCGACACCGAGAGGAGATGTCGGCGCGGGAAGATTCAAACAGCTGTCAAATCAGCTGTTCTCCCCGCCGACATCGCTAGGAGATTACCGCCGGCGGGGAAGAAGACAAGAAGAAGGGAAGAAGAAGAGAAGAAGCAGAGGCTGAGCTGATCTCCCGGTGGCCGTCGGTGAGCTCCTGTGACATCACCGGCGGCCACCGGGAGATTTTTCAATGGGTCCGCAGCGTTCTCCTGCGCTGTCAAGCGCAGAACACTGCGGACCCATTGAAGACAATGCAGGTTTTGTGCGCTTGGGGACGCTTGCTGATCTTCCAAGGTCCCCGAGCGCCCAAAAAATGCAACATGCTGCGTCCCGGGTGCGGACGCTGGACCCTGAAGAGAGCAGATATCGTCCGCATCCGCACCCGAACGCAGCAAACGCTGCCAAACGCAGGCACTATGCGTTCCTATGTTAAACATAGGAACGCAGTGCGCATGCGTTTGGATGCGTATGGGAACGCAGCATACGCTGCGTTACCATACGCAAATGTGAAGGAGCCCTAACAGTGCCTGGTTCTGCGTACTAAACAATTTTTTCCTGTGCCAGTGCTTTGCTGTACGGTGTCCTGCCTGCAGCTCGGCTCCAAATAAGAGAAAAACCTGCGAGTTTGGACTCGCACACTTTCAGAGACACATCAGCGATTTGGAAATAGCATTATTCGTTATTACTCGGTTCCCTATTCATTAACATTGGACTCGCTAGACTCGCAACGAGTAGCGAGTCCTGGGCTCGGACTCGTGCGGGTCTAGCGATTCCGAGTAATTTAGGACTCGCTCATCCCTATTCTTAGCGCATACATTATTATTATTATTATTATTTATTTATAGAGCACCATTCATTCCATGGTGCTGTACATGAAAAAGGGTTGCATACAGACAAGTTACAAATACAATGAACAAAGTGACAGACTGATACAGAGGGGAGAGAGGACCCTACCCTTGCGGGCTTACATTCTACAGGGCAATGGGGAGGGAGACAGTAGGTTGGGTCTGCTCGGGTGGTGCTGGATTGTCAGGTCCAGTGGTGGTGGAGCGCCGGGTCCAGTGGTGTTGAGGCGGCACTGTGCTCAATACAGGTTGTAGGCTGTTCTGAAGAGATGGGTTTTCAGGTTCCGCATGAAGGTTCTGAGTGTAGGGGACAGTCGGACGTGATGGGGTGCAGAGTTCCAGAGGATGGGGGATGCTCGGGCGAAGTCTTGCAGGCGGTTAGATGAGGAACGTACAAGTGTGGAGGAAAGAAGGAGGTCTTGGGAGGATCGAAGATTACGAGTTGGATGATATCGGGAGATTAGTTCAGAGATATATGGGGGGGACAGATTGTGGATGGCTTTGTAAGCCAATGTTAGTAGTTTGAATTGGATACGCTGGTGAATTGGGAGCCAGTGGAGGGATTTGCAGAGGGGAGACGTGGAGGAATAGCGAGGAGAGAGGTGGATTAGTCGGGCAGCAGAGTTGAGGACAGATTGAAGTGGTGCAAGAGTGTTAGCAGGAAGGCCACAGAGTAGGAGGTTGCAGTAGTCAAGGCGGGAGATGATGAGGACATGCACGAGTAGTTTAGCA
>JARQOC010000005.1:196351690-196369461 GCA_033576535.1 Allobates femoralis | reverse complement strand
GTCACTGATATTGTATACATCAAATATTATGGAACATTATTAAAGACATTATTACTATCCATAACTACATTCTCCTTGAGTGTAAATGATACATCAACACGCTCAAGGATATCAGGTGTAAGTGACATGCTCACTCATATGACAGACCAGACCTTCCCATACTTCGTGTTATACACTATGGGTGATGTTTCCCCCCTCTCATATGGCCAAAGTATACTCTTTACATTAATATAGTGAAGCATCAACTGCATGGGTATAGCTATAAACTATATGTATAGAATTGCAATATATAAAAAACAATGGGTAGGTCTTTGAATGTATAAAGTACCAAGTACCCAGCTTGGATGGTAATTATCTATTTATTGCCACATACAACCTAATGTTATAACCTGGTAGCATTAATCAAATTATATAGTTTGTAGCTTATACCTCCATGCTGCACAATGTGCACTGTTGTGCCTATGCAATCCATTGCCTCATGACACTAAACATTATAGTTCAAGAGCAATCAACAAGGGTGTAACTTGTAGCTTACACCACCGTTCTGCTCAGTATACACAGCTATACCACTGCAGTCCATTAATAGCTTCACATTCACTATAAGATGTTGTGTGTATCAATTAGTAAGATATACCTTAAGTATGGCAGGGGAGAGTCTGGTGTGGCGTCCTATAACCCTGGTCCTTGCGCCCCAATGCGCATGTCGGTCCTCCTTCGTCAGGGGGCGTGAGACTAGTGAGAGCTGGTGTGAGTTAAAAAGGATCTACTAACCAATCAAGTCCGGTGCTTATGTCATGTGACTATCATCACAGCTGTTTGCTGTGATGATCCATGTTCCTGCTGTCAGTGTATACTCTTAGAAGTCCTCCCTCAACCAGTCATGGTTTTTTTTTTTTTTTGTTTTTTTTTTAATGGCCATAAATGGCCACTTTAGATGTTAAACTATTTACTACCTACATTGTTTATTGTTTACCATTATTGACAACCTCTGTATGTCACAGTTGTAATACGTCCCAGGTAGTGTCACATCACACGATGCAGTGTACACCGTGGGATGCGGCACCCCAAAACAGATCACAATCCTGAGACAGAGGGTCGACACTTATACTTGGATTCTAAGTGTAGAGGGCTCTCGAAACATAATATATGGGGCAAGACAATTTTTCACTTTTCATCATTTATCTTGTTTATTTTTGGTGGATGTCTCACATTAGATTTTATATGTGGGACATTGACCAAACTATCGAAAATGGCTTAAACATTGCTAGAAATTTGCCACAATGGTCACTCACCGAGGGGTCCAAATCAAGCCCCTCTATAGGCTAAAATTCTATATTGTTCTCGTCCTTACATATCCTTGTTAATCCTTTACCCACATATATATTCAACTTACTACCGCTATATTTCCAGGCATAACAATGCAGATAAGTAAAACTTTTTTCTCCCCACAACATATCACATGTCAAGACCACTAATCCACTTACAGTTATATAGCACCACTATACAGATGTATGGAAAAACTATAGAAACCCTATTCCGTTACATTATCGCCGCAAGGTTGTATCGGTCCGTTCAGTTGAGATTTCTCGTAGAGGATTTCAGTTGTATTCTTTGATATAGTATACTTGACAGCAGGTCATATTACAGCATCTTATTAGACAATACTTCCGGACTGTGTACGGATTCTGAAAATTAAAATCGAGAGTTAAAAACAAATACAAATATACAAAAAGCACCCTGGATCTCACTTGGTACGACTTCAAAGAAACGGTGCAAAACTATTGTGTTCATTGAGACCTGATGGTTTGACAGTTTTCAACCGCCATATCCATCTTGTCTCCATTTGTCCTAGCTTCCTTGTTATATTACCCCCTCTGATTGTTGATGGGATACAGTCAATCCCTCTGACTCTAAGCATTGTGCTATCACACGCATGTTTCTGTCTGAAGTGTCTCGGAATTGTTTTTAGTTTGTCTACGTCTTCATCTTTTACTTTTTTTGCGCTCTCGATGCCTAGTACATGCTCACGTATTCTTGTTTTTAATTGGCGTGTCGTCATTCCTACATATATAAGTGGACAGGGGCATGTGGCAAAGTAGATTACTGCTGACGTTTCACAGTTAATGGTTTTAAATATTCTATATTCCTTGTCACCAGATGAATTCGTGAATATGGAAGTTTTTTCCACATTCGGGCAGGCTACACATTTGCCACACGGTTTACACCCCGCCCCTTTGGGAAATTTATCCAAAAATGTTATTTTAGGTGGCCCTTCATAATGACTCCTCACCAATAAGTCTTTTAAATTCCTACTTCTTCTTGTAGAAATCAGAGGAATATCTGGGAGAATACTATTGAGGATAGGATCTGCTTTCAAAATATGCCATGATCTACGCAATATATCTCTGATGTTATCTATGGCAGGATTAAAGTTAGTAATAAAGCGGACTGGTTGTTCAGCACTTTTTTTATTTTGATTATAGAGTAACTTCGTTCTTTGGCTATATTTAGCCTTATGGTAGGCTTTTTTAACACTTTTCTTACTATAGCCTCTCTCCAAAAATCGTGTACTCATAGTTTTAGCCTGTTCCTCAAAGTCTTTCTCATTTGAGCATATACGTCTTAGGCGCAAAAATTGGCCTGTAGGGATAGCACGTATCACATGTCGAGGATGTGAGGAGGAGGCGTGGAGGAGTGTATTAGTAGATGTTGGCTTATGGAAAAGTTTTGATTGGATACACCCTGTAGTGTCTTTATATAGTGTTACATCCAGGAAGTCGATGGCATCACTCGAGTATTGACATGTCAAGAATATGTTTCTGCCGCGTCCACTGGAGTTCAATTGTTCAATGAACTTTTCTAATGATCTCATATCACCCTGCCAGATCCAAAAGATGTCGTCGATGTAGCGCATCCACATCGGGACGCGCTCCATTGACGCCGACAGATCTGAGTTCAGGAGGTCCCTCTCCCACAGCCCCAGGAATAGATTTGCATACGCTGGGGCAAATGATGCCCCCATTGCGGTCCCCTGGAGCTGTAGGTAGAAGGACCCCCTAAAGGTGAAGAAATTGTGTGCTAAAGCGAACTCCAGAAGACACAGCACAACCTTGATCACATCTTCTGGATGCCGTGACATCGACAAAAAATATTTTGCCGCTGCCAGTCCATCATTATGTTTAATACTCGTGTATAATGACTCAACGTCACCTCCTACCATTATTGCATCAGGTCCCATATGTATGCCATCGACTTTCCTCAACAGGTCTAAGGTATCCAATGTGAAAGATGGTAGAGTTTCAACTAATGGTTGTAGTATACTATTAATCCATAAGTTTACTCGCTCCAAATAATTACCGTTGCCGGAAATAATTGGTCGGCCTGGGGGGACGGTTGAATTTTTGTGTATTTTTGGCAGCATGTAGATTGTTGCCACTGTTGGTTCTGACACCCTTAGTGCTCTTGCCAGCTCAAGGGTGAGAACGCCGCCGTCTGTCGCATCTTTCAAGATGATTTCAAGCTCAGCTGTAAATTTTGCCAAAGGATTAAATGTTAATTTTTTATAGCATGTATTGTTGTTTAACTGACGAAATACCTCATTTTCGTACATAGTTTTTGGCCAGACGACGACGTTCCCACCCTTGTCTGCTGGCTTTAATACCACATCCTTGATCTTTTGTAGTTCCCCAAGTCTTTCTCTTTCTACTTTCGTAAGATTATCTCCACTTCTGATATGTCTGATCTCTTCAAATTCTTTTGTTACTATTTTTACAAACATGTCTAGATTTGCGCACATATTAAAAGAAGGAAATTTTTTAGATTTAATTCTAATAGTGTCGGGAATCTTACCTCTAATGGACAAGGTGTTATCTTCCAGTAAACCTCCCAGATCTCTCAGAACTTCCTGTTCTTCCTCTAAAGGAAAAAGGGAGTGAAGAGTTCCATCAAAAAAGTGTCTTTTATAGTAGAGGGATCTAGCGAACAGATTCAGATCTTTAATTAATGTAAAAGTGTCTACACCGCCTACTGGTGCAAAGGTTAGGCCCCTTCCTAGTACTGATAGATCTTCCCTAGTCAATTCATGATCACTCAAGTTAATTACCTTATTATCATGTCTGTCATTGTAGTCATAGGGTGAGCCTGACTTATTCTTTCGTTTTCTTCTATTCGAACCGTTTGGATTTTTCTTATTGCCAATGTTTGCACCAGATCGGGTCCCACTTGATGGACCTTGCGTTTCTGATTGATCACTGAATGACGTAACTGAGGATTGTGATGCTTTACGTCCCTCGTTTTTAGGTATTTTAGGTTTACGCCAAATATAGATTTTGCTTTCGAATCTGTCTTTTAGATCCCGTTGGTACTTTTTTGAATGGACCTCTTTAATTTTCTTTACACATCCCTCCAATTGTTTCTCCAGTACTGAGTCAAATTCCTTCAATTTCTCTGCACTACACATAGCCTTCAGTTCTCCTTGCTTTTTATCTAGTTTTTCTTCGATTTCTAGTAGTGTTGTAGAATTGAGATCAACTAATAAGCCCATTAGTGTCTCAGAACATGTGTCACATGCCTCCTCCCATTTTGTTATAATCTCATCATCCTCCACTGGAAAAGATGGTATTACTTTCACCCTCAGACCTCGTGGTATGAGTTTTTTAAGTAGATATTTTTTCAATAGAATTCTATTCTACCACAGCCGTGTCCGTTTGGTCGCTAGGTACGATATATCAGAAAACACCGTTTCCATGTCAGAGGTCTCATCCGTGGCTGTTTGTGTCAACATTGCACCAAATACTTTATCAGCTTCTTCATGCCAGGAATTTTCCTTTGCTCTAAAGTCCATTTTTTTGGAGACAACTGCTGTGTGGAACACAGATATACACGTTATTAGAAACAAACTCCAAACAATACTAATACACATTTTTGGGAATTTTTAATTCCCAAACAGTACCTGGACTACAATATTCGGTGGTCGCGATACCTACAATTTAACCATACAAAACTTCAGCGACACAACTCATGAATAGTATTGATTTCATATTTATTAAAGTGCAGTTAAAAGTGCAATGTGCTATACAGACATGGTGACAGGGTATTTGGACTATATACATAATATGGCAGGGGTCACTGATATTGTATACATCAAATATTATGGAACATTATTAAAGACATTATTACTATCCACAACTACATTCTCCTTGTATAGCAGCACTATAGTATATGGCGATACATTACAGTACATGTATAATAGCTCTATGGTATATGGCGGTACATTACAGCACATGTATAGCAGCATTATAGTATATAGCGGTACATTACAGTACATGTATAGCAGCGCTATAGTATATGGCGGTACATTATAGTAGATGTATAGCAGCACTATAGTATATGGTGGTACATTACAGTACATGTATAGCAGCACTATAGAATATTGTGGTACATTATAGTACAACATATAGCAGCGCTATAGTATATGGCAGTACATTACAGCACATGAATAGCAGCACTATAGTATATGGTTGTACATTACAATACATGTATAGCAGCGCTATAGTATATGGTGGTACATTACAGTACATGTATAGCAGCACTATAGTATATGACGATACAGTACATGTATAGCAGTGTTATAGTATATGGCGGTACATTACAGTACATGTATAGCAGCACTATAGTATATGGCAGTACATTACAGTACATTACAGCACTATGGTATATGGCGATACTCCGCTCCCTGTGGTCCCCTCGCTCCTCCACAGTAAAAAAAAAATCCTCAGTGAGGATACTCAACTGTCCGCCGACTCGCTCCACTTCCGTCTTCTAGGTCCTACAGGCCTTTAGGACCTGTCGTTGCCTGGGAAACTGATCAGCTGATCGGTCACATGACCGCTAACTGCCAGGGTGGCAGGATGGAGCAGGGGGGCAGGATGGTGACGGGGGGCAGGATGCTGGTGGGGGGACAGGATGAAAGCAGAGGGGGCAGGATGGAGGCGGGGGGGCAGGATGGAACGAGTAGGGCAGGATGGAGCGAGCGGGGCAGCATGGAGCGAGCGGGGCATTATGCAGTGAGCGAGTGGCAGGATGGAGGCGGGGGGCAGGATGGAGCAAGTGGGGCAGGATGGAGTGAATGGGGCAAGATGGAGCTGGGGAGGGGGGCAGGATGGATGCAGGGGGGGCAGGATGGATGCGGGGGGCAGGATGGAGCCGGGGGGGCAGAATGGATGTGGGGGGGCAGGATGGATGTGGGGGAGAAGGATGGAGCCGGGGGAGCAGGATGGAGGTGGGGGGGCAGGATGGAGTGAGTGGGGCAGGATGGAGCGAGCAGGGCAGCATGGAGCGAGCGGGGCAGCATGGAGCGAGCGGGTGGAAGGATGGAGGCAGGGGGCAGGATGGAGCGAGCGGGGCAGGATGGAGCGAGCGAGGCAGGATTGAGCGAACGGGGCAGGATGAAGTGAACGGGGCAGGATGGAGCCGGGGAGGGGGGGCAGAATGGATGCGGGGGGGCAGGATGGATGCGGGGAGCAGGATGGAGCCGGGTGGGGGGCAGAATGGTGCCGGGGGGCAGGATGGGTGTGGGAGAGCAGGATGAAGCTGGGGGAGCAGGATGGAGGCGGGGGCAGGATGTAGGCAGGGGTCAGGATGGAACCAGCAGGGTATGGAGCCAGGGAGGCAGGATGGAGGTGGGGGGGGACAGGATGGAGCCAGCAGGGCATGGGGCCAGGGTGGTAGGATGGAGGCGGAGGGGCAGGATGGAGCCAGCAGGGCATGGAGTCAGGGGGGCAAAATGGAGCCAGGGGACTGGATGGTGGTGAGGGGGGCAGGATGGAGCGATCGGGGCAGGATGGAGCCAGCGGACAGGATGGTGGCGAGGGGGGGCAGGATGGCAGGATGGAGCGAGCGGGACAGGATGGAGCGAGCGAGGCAGGATGGAGCGAGCGGGCAGGATGGATGTGGAGGGGGCAGGATGGAGCCGGGGGGGCAGGATGGATGTGGGGGAGCAGGATGGAGATGGGGGAGCAGGATGGAGTTGGGGGGCAGGATGGAGGCGGGGGGGGCAGGATGGAGCCGGGAAGGCAGGATGGAGCCGGTTGGGCAGGATGGATGCGGGGGGGGGGGCAGGATGGATGCTGGGATGCAGTATGGAGCCCGGGGGCAGGATGGAGCCAGGGGGGCAAGATGGATGGGGGGGGCAGGATGGAGCTGGGGGGCAGGATGGAGGCAGTAGGCAGGATCCCCCTTGCCCCCTCTGTTCCCACCGTCTTTTGCAGCGGTCATGTGACAGGGCGGGCTGTGTGATGTTGCATCAGCCCACCCTGTCACATGACAGCTGTGTGTACAGAGGGAGAAGACTGGTAAGAACAGCGGGAGGCAAGGGGATAAGTGAGGAAGAGGCGAGGAGAGGCAAGGGGGAGGTGAGGGGGAGGCGAGGAGAGGCGAGGGGGAGGCAAGGAGAGGTAAGGAGAGGCGAGGGAGAGGTGAGGAGGGAGGCGGCAGGTACCGGTGCTGGGGGTCGCCGCGGCCGTACATGTAGCCTGGCGACAGCGACGCTATGCGTTGCTGTAGCCAGATTACAGCTACTATATAATCTTCTAATTTTGAACGTGCGCGGCTTTGTGCATACGAGCCGCTCATTGGTTGCCGCGGCTAGTGGCAGCCAATGAGCGCTGGCACGCGATTTCGGCGTCAGACAGACACGATTAGGAGATTATATAGTAGATTATTGTTTGCATAATCTTGTTACCTAACACATCATTGACCCCTCCAGGGAAGGGCTGCAGATGGCACCTGATTTACATAACAAATCCCATTCCCCATGCCACAGGTAAAACCTGAGCTGGCGGTTGGGTGGACCCACGATTATTGAAGTGTGATATATTGGGAAAATAATGAAAACAAATACGTTTATTCAGTTCATTACTAATTCATCTGGTATGCTGAATAAGGCCAATGGGCAGCAATGCATGGACAAGTTCAATATTAATTATACATATAACACTCTTGTGCACATGCAAAAAGGCTGTATTCTAAACATATCAAATTAAATGAAGTGATTGCATATTTTATATAAGCAATATTCATAGAATGGTGTTTCAGTAGTGTAAACAGACCTATAAGAACATGTATACATATTGTGTCCATATGCTATTTTATATGCATTGCTATCACAAGAGTAGAAGAGATGGCCTCGCATGCTGCAGATCCTCTGAAATAATAAAGGTTTGGTCCCAAAAAAAAAAAAAAAATTAAATAACAATAATAATAATAATAATAGTTAAAAAAATATTGGCCCCCCAAAATTAAGCTCATTTAAACAAATGTTTTAAGGATATTAAGATTCCTGAACTTCACAGCTGGTGCTACATCTGGCACTGTTTCCAAAACGCACACCCTGCAGGTGTCAAAAACACCTGCAAATTCCAGGAAGCTTTAACATATATTACTTTAAAGCTCAAAATAAATCTAAAGGTTAAAAGAAAATGGTAGACCCAATGGCTGGGAACACTCCTAACCGTACGTTTAAGTGTTGTTCCCAGCCACCGAGTCTTCTGGCGAGCATTCTCAGAGAAAGTTTTAGGGCCATTTTAGATTTTGAACACATTTTCTGGAACAAAGGCACGTTTGCCATTTTTTGGTAAATTGGTCACGTTTTTGCTAGCGAACAGAATCTGCAATGTTTGTGCTGAATTTGAAATTATCGAACATGTTTAGGGAAAGATCGCTCTTCTCTAGTTGTGAAGCTAAAAATAGAACAATAGATAGGAGCACTGTAGGAGACCGGAAATTATTAGAAATGATGGTAGTAGCAGTAGTAAAATGGTTAGAGGAGCTCACCCCCAATTGCTGTGTTAATGTAAAAGTGATAAGGTCATTAAATCACTTTCTCTAAAGACTTCTTAAATATGATTGCATTGAGGTGCCGTATTATATACAGTTGTGGCCAAAAGTATTGACACCCCTGCAATTCTGTCAGATAATACTCAGTTTCTTCCTGACAATGATTGCAATCACAAATTCTTTGGTATTATTATCTTCATTTAATTTGTCTTCAATGAAAAAATATAAAAGAGAATGAAGCAAAAAGCAAAACATTGATAATTTCACACAAAACTCCAAAAATGGGCCAGACAAAAGTATTGGCACCCTCAGTCTAATACTTGGTTGCACAACCTTTAGCTAAAATAACTGTGATCAACCACTTCCGGTAACTATCAATGAGTTTCTTACAATGCTTTGCTGGAATTTTAGACCATTCTTCTTTGGCAAACTGCTCCAGGTCCCTGATATTTGAAGGGTGCCTTCTCCAAACTGCCATTTTTAGGTCTCTCCACAGGTGTTCTATGGGATTCAGGTCTGGACTCATTGCTGGCCACCTTAGAAGTCTCCAGTGCTTTCTCTCAAACCATTTTCTAGTGCTTTTTGAAGTGTGTTTTGGGTCATTGTCCTGCTGGAAGACCCATGACCTCTGAGGGAGACCCAGCTTTCTCACACTGGGCCCTACATTATGCTGCAAAATTTGTTGGTAGTCTTCAGACTTCATAATGCCATGCAAACGGTCAAGCAGTCCAGTACCAGAGGCAGCAAAGCAACCCAAAACATCAGGAAACCTCCACCATGTTTGACTGCAGGGACCGTGTTATTTTCTTTGAATGCCTCTTTTTTTCTCCTATAAACTCTATGTTGATACCTTAGCCCAAAAAGCTCTACTTTTGTCTCATCTGACCAGAGAACATTCTTCCAAAACATTTTAGGCTTTCTCAGGTAAGTTTTGGCAAACTTCAGCCTGGCTTATTTATGTCTCGGGGTAAGAAGTGGAGTCTTCCTGGATATCCTACCATACAGTCCCTTTTCATTCAGACGCCGATGGATAGTACGGGTTGACACTGTTGTACCCTCGGACTGCAGGCAACTTGAACTTGTTTGGATGTTAGTCGAGGTTCTTCATCCACCATCCGCACAATCTTGCGTTGAAATCGCTTGTCAATTTTTCTTTTTCGTCCACATCTAGGGAGGTTAGCCACAGTGCCATGGGCTTTAAACATCTTGATGACACTGCACACAGTAGACACAGAAAAATTCAGGTCTTTAGAGATGAACTTGTAGCCTTGAGATTGCTCATGCTTCCTCACAGTTTGGTTTCTCAAATACTCAGAGAGTTCTTTGATCTTCTTTCTTTTCTCCATGCTCAATGTGGTACACACAAGGATACAGGACAGAGGTTGAGTCAACTTTAATCTATGTCAACTGGCTGCAAGTGTGATTTAGTTGTTGCCAACACCTGCTGGGTGCCACAGGTAAGTTACAGGTGCTGTTAATTACACAAATTAGAGAAGCATCACATGATTTTTCTAACAGTTCCAATACTTTTGCCCACCCCCTTTTTTATGTTTGGTGTGGAATTATATTCAATTTGCCTTCAGGACAATTCTTTTTGTGTTTTTTCATTGAAGACAAATTAAATGAAGATAATAATACCAAAGCAAAGAATTCTTGATTGCAATCATTTTCAGGAAGAAACTGAGTATTATCTGACAGAATTGCAGGGGTGTCAATACTTTTGGCCACAACTGTATGGTCTTAAAGAATCTGTTTTGCAGCGATTAGTAAACCTGATACTGACAGTGTTAGCTAATAGTGGCCAGCTCAGGGTTTAAGATTAGTTAAATAAGTAGGCTCAAGCAGCTAGATTCTTGTTCTGGGGGAGTTAGAGATGAGCTGCAGAAGAAGAAGGAAATGTTTAATATCATTATTTAAAATACAGGCCACATGTCAGAAGAGTGTATAATAAACAAGAAGAAGATAATAATAGACATTTGGGAACAAGTAATCTATCAGCAACTGTCTTTTTTTCTGGTTAGAGTGTAAAGATCAAGTGTATACTATAAGAAGGTGTCTTCCATTTGGAGTGAGCACAGCTTGTAGCAAATAAAGCTAAAGTAGGAGCAATTCCCCCTGAATCATGTTCCAATTTCAGATATCCAGTGGCATTTAGGTTTCCAACAATGAAGAATGGCCCCGCTATCTTTGTATCCCTTATACCACACCATACCATCAATTTTTGCGTTCCAACAGTCTTGGAGGGATCTATCCACTGTGGGTTAGTGTCAGACCAATAACAATGGTTTTGTTTGTGAACTTCACCTTTCACAAAAAAATGTTTGCCTCATCACTCATCTGAAGGCAATTGTCTATGCTGTGAAGATACGAGATGTGCAGCATCTGAAACAACGGATACTGGGAGCCTGTGATAGCATTTCTTCTGCGGTGTTGCTATCAGTGTGTCAAGAGTGGGAGAAGAGGGTTGCATTGACAATCCAACACAATGGGCAGCACTTTGAACACATTTTATAAGTGGTCATAAACTTGTAAATAACTCATGAAAGAATAAAGTTGCATTAAAACCAAGCACACCATTGTTTTTCTGATGAAATGCCCAAGGGGTTTGATGTGTCACATGACCCTCTTCCCATTGAAAAAAATAAAGTTGGATCCAAAATGGCCAACTTCAAAATGGCCGCAATGGTCACCACACATCTGGATAGTTTTCCTCCTCCCGTATACTAATGTGCCACAAACAGGAAGTTGAAATCACCAACCTTTCCCATTTTATTTAGGTGTGTCCATATAAATGGCCCACCCTGTATTATCTTTTCTACATTGGAATTTGGTCTCGTTTATTTAGGAATAGTTTAGAAAAGGGTCTTTATACCATCTACCAAGATGTGGCCAAAAACGAGGTAAACATCCAACACCCAAAATATACACATATTCAAGGATATCATAACCAGGTGTTTTGGGACTGTGAAGCAAACCTCACCACAAACTGTTACTTACATTATATGTGAAAAGGGACTGCTGCAATTTGGTAATCCTTGAGGAAGCATATTATATTGATGAATACAGAAAAATTGAAGATTAAAGTATACTGGAATTTTGTAAGTAATAGGTATATTCTAAGTTAGAAAACCTTTTTTATTGAGACAGGAAAAGCATTAAATGCCAACCACTTTTCACCTCTGGTCTTGAGCATTCCATGTTCCTAATTAAAGCTTCAGACCAAAGCTGAAAATCAATTTGCATCTCATAATTTATTTTTCTCAATAAAAAAGGATTTATAACTTGCCATGGAGCTAATAGTTACCAAATGATTGTTGCATACTCCTATCCTATATTTTTTTCTATATTCATTCAATTCGTGAAATGTTGATTTCACTGGAAAATACCTAGAGGTTCCCATTTGTATTGTCACACGCAGGAGAATGTATGCTACTTTCTCAAAAATCCAATGTGCACTGCATCATAGATTCCTAGAGAAGCAGCTATGGGCAGGGTCAATACATGAGTTTTAGAACTAAATGGATGCATTTGTGACCATCAACAAAGTATCAAATCAACTGAGAAAGGTGGTGAAAACTCCAGCGCGCTGCGACATCACAAACAAAATAATACTCTATGAAACCATTCAGTTTTTGCAAAGCCAGGAGGATGTGCTTAGCTACATATGAATGGTATAAATAAGCTGATACTTTACTGGATACACAAATACATAGGAACATTTAGTTGGGACAAAACCTCTGGTATTCTTTATAAGGCTAGGGTCACATTTGCGTTGTGACCGTAGCATGACGCTATGCGCTTCCAGGCAACAGAGCCCCATAATAACCTGCTGTTTACCTAAGCAGCTGGCCACACACAAAGCCCCAGGATGTGCGCTTTACAACAGCGCACACGAATACGCTTCAGGACCCGTTTCCTGGGGCTTTGTGTGTGGCCGGCCGCTAAGGTAAACAGCGGGTTACTATGAGGCTCCATTGCGTTAACGCTATGTGTGGCAGCAGAAATTTCTAGTTTTTAACGGTTCCGTCATGCTAGGGTCACAACACAAATGTGACCGTAGCCTCAGAGAGAGCCACTGCCAAACTCCTGTGGCAGTGGGTTATATACAGAGAGAGCAAAAAGATTGGGTAATGAAATTCAACTGGTTGGATTCTTCTCTTCTGCAATATTATCCATTGCGGGAGTGTCAGGAGTAATCTATACATATTTATTCATGATTTACATAAAATATGATAAGTTGAATATATAACATATTTATTATATTATAGCAAATGAAAAATGTAACATGTACTTGATCCTAATACTAGAATAAACTGTCTGCATATAAGTTTGTGCTGCTTTTTTTTCACAGGCATGTAAGTAAAATGCAGAGATGTTTAATGCAGATTCTCTGCTTCTTTTAGTTTATATGCCTTCCTTTAAGTACCTGTATAAAAAGATAGCATCTGCAAATTGAGACAATAACTAATTGTCATTCTAAAGCACAGTTTAATTTCAGGCGTATTCACTGCACATGCAAAATTCTCTTCCTATCAAAATATCTTCTTTAGTAATTGTGAAACAACTTTTAAACTCCTTTTTTTCAGATCCCTTCTTTAAGTATTCTCCATCTATTAAACAGATGGCAGCTTAGATTGTAAACATATTTGCTTCATATTGAATAGGTTGTTGTTGGCATAATACTGATTAACAAATGAAATGACTGACTTTCTGAAACACATTAGGAACAAAACACTAAGTTTTCCTTTGGTAGTTATTTACTTTCACAATTGCATACAGAAAAAAACAACAGTTTTAAGATCTTCATGGGCAGAAGAAGTGCGAACTGTAAAACTTAAAACAGCATATTATATTGTTCTCTATAACTTTCCCATTCAATCGATAAAAAGCAAACCTGCAATTATTAGAATGATGTTATTTGTTCCCTAAGTAATTATGTGTTTCTATACTAGTGTTTCTTGAAGGTAACATTAAACTCAGGTTATTATTTCATTAGAGATGACTCAATCTGCCAAAACTATAATTCAACAGAATTGCTAAAATTCTGCCCGTAAATTGGTTTCATATCAAATTTACTTGATTCAAATCAAAAGAGCCCCTATTGTTATTAAAAGACTGATACACTCTGAGGTCAATTCTGACTTCAAAACATGAACCAGGAAGGGATTAAAAATGATAAACTATCATACGCATCCAGTTCTTCACCTGCCCATGCCACTGTACTTCCCAGCCATGTCCTGGCTTTACAGAGGCGCATTGCGCATGATCGGGCAAACACTTCCAATCATAGGCAGTGCATCTCTCTGAAGCCAGGAAGCGAACATCTAGCTTCAGAGGCGCACTGCACATGATCAGAAGTGCAGAAGCTATTCTTCTGAAAGTGCCTCTCTGAAGCTGAGACATATACACCCGGTTTCAGAGGTGCACTAATGTCAGCAAAATGTGCCACGCGCTTGAATGATATTTACAGGAGCTGCAAGTAAGCCAGCACTTGGAAATCATGGGGCGTGATAACATGGAAAGTGGCTGACTAGACTGGGAAAACAATGCCCCTTCAACTAGTCAAAGGCCTTATTAGCATAGGGAAAGTGCATTCTATATATGTTTTATTATAAATATTTATTTTACCAACTAGAATTAGACAGAGCTGGTTAGGCAGCGAATTTTGGGGTACACAAGTCACTGCTGCTAGATTGGAGGGAATAAGGGATATAATGTTCCCTTTAAAGGGGAACCAACCATCAGGATTTAACCACCTTTAAATTAGTGCATCAGAAGAACGACATGTACAGCATGACATCACTATTTATTTTCTTTTTTTTATTACTCCCCTGTGGGCTTGTCTTTTTGCTGTAAGTCAAACCCCCTCCCCACTCCCTCTCCTCCAGACTCATATATGGGGTGGGGTTAAAGGAGAAAGACAGGCCCACACCAGAGGATTAAAAAAAAATAGTGATGTCATGCTCCACACATCAACCACCTGCTGGACTGATTTACATGTGGTTGAATCCTGGTGGTTTGTTCCCTTTACCAATCACGCATAGCTCACAAGATTTCTTCGGTATTGCCATTAGGCTGTTTTGCATTATTTTGCTCTGATTTATAAGACATATTATGTTAGGAAGACATCACAATAATAATAATAACAATTTTATTTATATAGCACTAACATATTCCACAGCACTTTACAATAACCGGTGGAATGTGCAGACAATATACACAAAACAAAATAACATAGTTCAACAGTTACAAGAGTGATTGCCCTGCTTGCAATCTTTAGGGAATCAGGAATCACAATGACCTGTGCTCATAAGTAATAATCTATGTTGATTCATCAAAGTGGATTTTGACTTCTAAGTTGACGGCATGTGATATCTCAGTAGTTTCTATTACCTCTCAGATGAGTTTTACTCCACTTATGTTAAAATAATAATTGCCTTTTTTCTTAATTGCATTCTATTTTAATGGTGTCATAATAATAATTTGCATCATTGGGATGATTATGTTCACAATTTGTAATTTTTAGTTACTTTTTAATTATTTATAAGCTGATTTGTATGACAATATCAGACTTACCTTTGTACACTTTCTAAGGCTGGGGTCACACACACAGATATCTGGGCAGATATTGTTCACAGATCTCTGGTTGCAGTGAAATCATGGACAGATTGCTCCATTTGTACACAGCCACAAAATGGAACCATGTGTCCATGATTTCACTGCAACCAGAGATCTGCGAACAATATCTGCCCAGATATCTGTGTGTGTGACCCCAGCCTAAGTCTTTGCTGGTGTTTGTATTCTTGCTGTATTGCTGGTGTATCAATTCTTCAGCTACAGACTGGCCCCTTAAGTTAGCATGAAATCCTGTGGTAGACTCAATGCTGATTCAGAAATCAAGTCAAAGGATTCAGCAGAGCAGAAGATGCTTGGCACTAACTTTGGTACCAATCATTTTCACTTGCTTCTATTTGCTATGAAATAAATTGTTGATTCATAGGAGAAATTAAAGGATAGCCTCGATGACTTTCTTGAAAAATATATTACAAATAGGGTTGAGTGACTGTAATCGTTACTATTCGCTACTTGCATGGATAGTACGGTATTCTCAATATTCGTTGATCGGTGAGTATCGCAGGCGCTCGTGAGTGATGTGTTGAGCGTTATAGATATGACACAAATTGACAGCTGCCTTCATTATGCAATGGGAGCTGGCACCTCACTGAGAGCAGATTGAACTTTAAGGTACCGTTACACGGCATGACATCGTGAACGATGTCACTGATACGTCAGGAGTTAGGACGTAGTCGCGTGTAACACTGAGATTCAACAACAATAAGTTGTTGGATCATTGATCGCAGGTTTGAGAACATGTTCTCAAACCTCACGATCAATGATCTGCCAACCTGCTAGATCGTTGTGTGCGCCACCGCGATAACGATGTTGTTGACGACTTCGCCCATTCAAAGCATTCAAAGCAATGAGCAGGGATCGTTCGCGAGGTTTGCGAATGATACCTGCTCACCACATGTCGATATCTAGACATGTGACATCTCACCAAAGATGTCAAAACGATGTCTGCAATGACCGCACACCCACTAGATCTTTGCAGACATCGTTCCAACGTCGTGCCATGTAAAAGTATCTTTAAAGTCTCTCTGGGGCACAGCAAGGTGTTTATGCAGTAGAAATGCAAAAAAGCCCACCGTCCCACCCTGTCCCGGTAAGACTCGTTTTATGGCTGGATCTGTGTGGGCAGAGTCAATCACTAATTGACTAACATTAGACTCGCTATTCGGATGAATATGCGAATATTAAAAACTACTCGTTACGAGTATAGCGAGTGCAAATATTTAACTTCTTGCTCATCACTAATTACATGTTATGGAGAGAGATAGGCAAATGGTAAAGTTCTTGGTTTATACTGGACATCTAGTGCCAGACTCCAAACATGGACATCTAAGTGGAAGTCCGTGTTACTCTTTGTTTTCGGCAGCTGAATAAAGCTTGATAAAGGGCTACAATGCAGCCAATCAACAAGCTTTTTGGCTGGGGACACTTTCAGACTGATAAAATCCATGCCGAGTACTATCATGGCTGTGATTTTGCCGTGTCATCGGGTATACATAGGATCCGTGCACCTGATGCTCAGCATATACTGTCCTCTGGAAATTGAAAAAAGCAAAGTCCTCTACCATTCATGTTGTACACTTGCCTTTCATGGGGCACTAAAGGGTGTTTTTAGCCTTGTTTAACTAATAAAGCCCTCAGCTGTATACTTTAATTGGCTAAATATTGAATAAAGAGGGGACTAGTCCCCGAACATTTTCGCCAATACCAAATTTGGCTCCAACATGGCTGATTCGGTTTGGTGAACGGATACACAAATACTTTCCCGAAAAGTCGGCGAATCCAGCTAAGTTCGTGAAAAAGTTTGAACTTTAAAATGGCCTACGGTTAGGAGTGTTCTCGGCCATAAGGCCTACCAACTTGTGTTAAGCTGTAGAATTTTTTGGGAATGTTTTTGAAGTTTTTAAAGTTTCTTGGGGTTTGCAGGTGTTGTGACACCTGAAGGGTCTGAATTTTAGAAACAGTGCCAGATATGGTAGCAGCTGGGAAGATCAGGATGCTTACAATGTCCTTAAGACATCAGTTTAAAAGAGCTTTATATTTTTAAGGGAATTTTTTGTGAACATTTTTTTCATGAGAGCAAACATTTATTATTGCAGAGGGTCACCACCAAGTGAGGCCATCTGTTCTACACTTATATGATAGCAATTCATATAAGAATAGCGTATGGCTGTTATATGCTTCCCATCCATGATCTTATAGGCCTGTTCACACTGATGAAACCCCATTGCTGTTGCTTCTTAAAAAAGTACAATCACTATTTAATGTCATAATAATACTACCAATAATCATGTTTTCATATATAT
>JARQOC010000005.1:196212639-196351590 GCA_033576535.1 Allobates femoralis | reverse complement strand
CCCCTCTGGGGCTGCTGTATACCCCTCTGGGGCTGCTATATACCCCTCTGGGGCTGCTGTATAACCCCTCTGGGGCTGCTGTATACCCCTCTGGGGCTGCTGTATACAGCTCTGGGGCTGCTGTATACCCCTCTGGGGCTGCTATATACCCCTCTGGGGCTGCTGTATACCCCTCTGGGGCTGCTGTATACCCCTCTGGGGCTGCTATATACCCCTCTGGGGCTGCTGTATACCCCTCTGGGGCTGCTGTATACCCCTCTGGGGCTGCTATATACCCCTCTGGGGCTGCTGTATACCCCTCTGGGGCTGCTATATACCCCTCTGGGGCTGCTATATACCCCTCTGGGGCTGCTGTATACCCCTCTGGGGCTGCTGTATACCCCTCTGGGGCTGCTGTATACCCCTCTGGGGCTGCTGTATACCGCACTGGGGCTGCTGTATATAGGGGCTGCAATACCACTTGGGCTGCAATACCACTGGGGCTGCTGTATATAGGGGCTGCTGTATACACCACTGGGGCTGCAATACCACTGGGGATGCTGTATACAGGGGCTGCAATACCACTGGGGCTGCTGTATACACCACTGGGGCTGCAATACCACTGGGGCTGCTGTATACAGGGCTGCAATACCACTGGGGCTGCAATACCACTGGGGCTGCTGTATATAGGGGCTGCTGTATACACCACTGGGGCTGCAATACCACTGGGGCTGCTGTATACAGGGGCTGCAATACCACTGGGGCTGCTGTATATAGGGGCTGCTGTATACACCACTGGGGCTGCAATACCACTGGGGCTGCTGTATATAGGGGCTGCAATACCACTGGGGCTGCAATACCACTGGGGCTGCTGTATATAGGGGCTGCAATACCACTGGGGCTGCAATACCACTGGGGCTGCTGTATATAGGGGCTGCAATACCACTGGGGCTGCAATACCACTGGGGCTGCTGTATATAGGGGCTGCTGTATACACCACTGGGGCTGCAATACCACTGGGGCTGCTGTATATAGGGGCTGCAATACCACTGGGGCTGCTGTATATACCACTGGGGGCTGCTGTATATCATACTGCTGGGGCCTGTATACCACTGCTGGGGCTGTATACCTGTGCTGGGGTCCACCCTCGGCTTATACGCGAGTCAATAGATTTTACCAGGTTTTGGGGGCAAAAGTAGGGGGGTCGGCTTATACACGGGTCGGCTTATACACGAGTATATACGGTATATAGCATTATTAATTCCATTGCGCTTTACATACATTTGCAACATTGTCTCCATTGGGGCTCTCATTTCATGTATAATTCATATTACAATTGTCCTGGCATTGCCAGTTCCCAGTAGCTTTATTCAGCATTCCAGATGAATTGGTAGGGAATGGTGACCTGAATGAACTTTATTATTTTCAACATTTTGTTTCCTACAAAGACATCAGGCTTCAATAATGACTGCAACAAAGTAACCGCAATGCAGTTGTTATATCTTGTGGCGTCACATAGAGGGGTTAAATAGCAGCTAGGCGTAAGACATCAATAGTATGCAAACATTCAACTCCAGTATTGATTTCTTGGGTCTGAATCGTGTTACTCAATGAAGGAGGCATGCCCCTAAGGGGAAGAAAAAACACCCAAACCTCCAACATTTTGTCAACGTTTCCTCCCATCTTACCTGTGCATTTACAGTGGCACACAGGTCAGCTGTCTACATTCGGCAGGGCCTCATCTGCAATAAGGTGTGGATACAATCCTGGGCTCCAATGCAAGATACAGACCTGAGAAGCAAGTACCAGCAGTCAAGTGACACTGACTCTATGGCAACCAAGACTGGGAGCAGCACTTGTCAGACTGCAGGTGATCTAGCAGCATGTCTTGCTAGATTCCAGCTGCAGTTGGTGTTGCAGTTACTAGATCCAGTTCCCCATTATCACCAGGACAAGGACTTTTATGAGAGCCTGAGGAAGAGAAGGCACTTAGAAGGCACAGTTTCTCCAGCTGTGTGGATCACCCTCACTACTTCGAGAGGCATTCAACTGGGACAACCCTACCCCCTCCAAGCAACTATCCAATAAGGCATTAGCCATCCTGTCTTCCTGTGTCCTTTGTTGAGAAGATTCGACATGCAGATGCCATTGTCCGGGACTGGTTGCATGGGCCTAAAGCTCATGACCTCCTTGACCAATGCACAAAAGGAAAGGTGGTGGCATTCTGGCAGGATAAGGGGTAAGAGTTCCTAGTGGAATAAGGCCATAAACATTAGTTCTATATCAACCACTCCAATCTGCAGCTGACAATCTTCCCCAAAGACAACATATCATCTTTGTTGCGGATGAGGTCACTTTCATGAAGTTGTGAGGCATGAATGGGTGGTTTCTGATTGGCATATGTTGGGTTGGCACCGCAGCACAATTTGAGAAGCAGCAGGAGGAAGCCGACCTGGAGAGAAGTTGGTGTTGCATGCAGCCAAAGTGTCTGTTGTTGGCCAGCTAGATGCACCCAAACCTGCAGGGCATGTCAATGACACGCACCCAGGGCTCGGGTACTCGGCTCTCGGGCTCTCTTCAGTCCGGTAATTCTTGAGTGGCCATCCCGAAGCCGTGGCCCTGGGGGTCAACTGAAAAATGAGGAGATATGGGTAATATTGACAGAGGATTATTTACAAGATTGTCTTCGTGACGCCACTTGCTGATTCTGGTGAGGTTCACCAGCACCGCCTCAGTCCTCTGGTGGTCGGTGTTATAGCGGCCTAGAAGGATTGGTCCCCGCAGGTGGGACTGGACCACCGGGGCAGTAATTGCTGTAATAAAACAGTTTATATTGAAAGGATGCAGCAGAGTCGGAACTTCACTTCACCGGGTAACTTTACTTGAAAAATTTTCATCAGCAATACAGTCTTTCAGCAGTTAGTCTGATGGTATATTGGCAAATGCTCTGGATGCTGCAGTTTGGATTTCTAGCTGTAGATGGGACCCTCCTTTATGTCCCTTTATTTTCCTTATTTTCTGTTCCCAGTGTTGTGAAGCCTGGTCTCTTATAGATAACCTTGCTGGCTGGATATATGTTACCTGTCAGAGATTACTTTAACCCACTCCTCAATGGTGGTAAGCTAACACAGCAATACTTAGTAGATGCTTATGTCAAAATCGAGGCTAATCGCCTACATTACATCCGAAAGCACCAAAAACATTTAAAAGTGGAGGATTACTGCCTACTTCAACAACATTTACTTAAAAAATCAATTCAAAAGGGCATCCCTATTGGAAAAACTGTCATTTTACCATCTTCTTTTGAAGGCAGTCCCAGGAACATGCAACAGCGCTACCAGGATGCTATGGCTATTGTAACAAAGTATGGTCGACCTGATCTTTTTATTACCATGACGTGTAATCCAAAGTGGAGTGATATTACTACAAATTTAGAACCATGGCAGCGTATTGAACACAGACCAGACTTGGTTGCACGTGTCTTTAAAATTAAACTGGATTCCCTCTTAAAAGACATTAGCAGTGGATATTTGGAAACGTTACGGCAATGGTCCATGTCATTGAATTTAAAAAGCGTGGTCTTCCACCCGCTCATATTTTAATTATTCTTGATAGCCTTTCTAAATTACGGAATGTGGATGACATAGACAATATCGTGTGGGCTGAAATCCCAGATGCTACTTACTACCCTCAGCTCCATAGCATTGTTCTTTAACACATGATTCATGGTCTCTGTGGAGAACACAATCCTAATTCTCCCTGTATGGATCTTGGAAAGTGTGGCAAAGGTTTCCTGAAACAACACCAACAATATATTATCAAAGAAAAGGACAGCTATCCCACTTACCGCAGACCCATTGGCAAAACATATGAACACCATTCTAAGACTATTGACAATTCATGGGTAGTTCCATATAACCCATTTTTACTCACCAAATACAAGTGCCTATATTAATGTAGAAATATGTGCTTCCATTCAAAGTGTAAAATATTTATTTAAATACATTTACAAAGGACATGACAAAGCCAATCTTGAAATTTCCGAAAATAATATCCAACATGATGAAACACACCAATGTGTGGATTCCAGATATGTTACTGCTCCTGAACCTGCGTGGCGAATATTTTCTTTTCCTATGCATAAACAATCTCATGCCATCATTTGCCTAGCGGTCCATCTGCCTAATTCTCAACCACTATATTTTCATGAGGATGACTCTGCAGACAACATCCAGCAAAAGCTCAATACCAACTCAACACATATGACGTATTTCAACCTTAATGACATCGACCACAATGCACATAACTATTTCTACCGCGAAATTCCGCAATACTATGTTGTTGTAAAACAGACAGCCACTGATCCGATTTGGCCCGCATGTTAGCCTATGGGCATGGATTGGATCGGATTTGCCCTTAGTGACATCCGATTTTTGTCAGATCCGTTTTGGTCCGATTTTTTGCTGTACCCAAAATCGGAGACTGCTCCATTTTTGGGCACAGCGGATCAAATCGGACCGAATCAGATCCGACATGATCCGTGGCCCATAACATGGGGGCCTATGGAGCACGGTCCGAGAAAAGATCGGATACTTTCTCGGACCCGATTTTAGTGTACTGAGCATGCTCAGTACACTAAAACTGCTCCTCTCCAGCTAATTTCACTTCCGCAATGTATATATACATTGTGGAATTGAAATTTAAGTAAAATCCAGTGTTAAAAATAAAAAAAAATTGATCCTCACCTGTCCAGCGATCAAGCGCCGTCAGTATCTCTGGATGTACAGGACCTGGCCTGACATCACAGTCACATGACCGGTTACCACGGTAACCGGTCATGTGACCGATGATGGTGAGCGGATAGCCCCGCCCAGCCAGGTTTTTTCAGCATCCGGAGCTAGATACCGATGGCACTGGATCGCGGGACAGGTGAGGATTGATTTTTTTTATTTTTAACATTTGATTTTACTTACATTTCACTTCTGCAATGTATATATACATTGCGGAAGTGAAATTACCCTGAACAGCTCTTTCTGTGTCCGGATCCGTGATAATCTGAATGATATAAATGTAGAGAGGCAGGTCTGACTTGACCTTGGTCTGAAGTGATATAATTTTAAGTGATATCTTTAAAGTGTACAGCAGAAATATACCAGAAATTGGACAGAAGGTGAGAGATACCACGGTCATTTCATTATACCTGCCTTTTTATCTCACCTTGTTCTTTTACTATGCTCACACTTTCCCTCACAGTTTTTGCTCCACTTATGCTCCCTTTAACCCCAAACCCCAGCACCCTCTAACCAGATAATTATCTCCCCCTCTCTCTTACCCCACCACATCACCTCATCCACAGACCTACAACTTAACCTAACACTTCTCCTACTGAAATATAAAACAAGCTGGCCACTCTTCTTCTCCTACCTGCTTTCCCTTTCCCTACTACATTTCACGGCTGGCGACATTTCTCCCAATCCTGGCCCCCCCACCCCATACATTCCAGTTATGAACCGATGAGTCAGGAGTAACATTCAGATTCCATAGAAGTCGCTGGTAACTGTACTGACAGCAATCCCTGACTACACACTGCAACTAGAAGTAGCCATGGGATGTAACTAACCAGACCTAGACACCTCTGCACAGCCAGAGAACTAACTGCTCCTAAAGATGCATGTAGGAAAAGCTATCTTGCCTCAGAGCAGAATCCCAAAAGAATAGCAAACCCCCACAGATATTAACTTGGAAACAAGAGAAAGAAAAACAAACACAGGCAGAGTAAAAGGTTTAGCAAAAGAGACCAAACTAGCTATATTGGAAAGACAGGATAGAATACTATTGCGGTCAGTATAAAACACTATCAAAAAACCACCAACAGCAGATAGAGCAAAAATTAGCCTGAGTCACTAAGACTCGGCGCCCTCTATATCTGCAGACTTCTATAAATCAAATGCCAGCAGAACTGGAAATAACAGATTATAGTAAATGGTAAAGTTCCTAGGAAGAAAACTTCCTATCTGAGAGCAGATAAACAAATATACAGACTAAATTGCAAACCCACAGCTCAGAATCAGACAAAGCATAAGCAGAACCTTAAAGTGATCCTAAACTCACAAACTGACCCCCCCCCCCCCGCATCTTTAGACCTGTCCCTGCACCCCCTCTTATCATTTCTAGCCATCACTTTTGCAGAAAAAAATCGATTTTGTAAAGTAGAGCAAACTTTATATTTACCTCGTCCTGTGTGAGTTCTCTGTTTCTGAGGAAGCCGCAATAGGCGGGGCCTGTGTGTATATCTATAATTTTGTATGTAACCCCTTCTCATGTACAGCACCATGGAATTAATGGTGCTATATAAATAAATAATAATAATAACCTGAAAATTGGGGGAATACCTGAAAGAGTAAAGAATTCAGACTTATTACATTATGTGAAAGCAATGGTAAGGAAAGCTTTGCCAACTCTTTCTGAGATTGAATGCTCCTTTGAAAGTCTTCGTAGAATCTCAAAACCAAAAGCTGTACTGGAAGAAATCCCTTGTGATGTAATAGTAAAGTTTAGCTTCCTCCATACTATTTACTGACTACATGAGAAGGAGTAAGACTCTTCTAGCTCCTTATGCTACAATTAAGGTCTTCTCTGACCTCTCAAAGAAGACCCTCGCAAAGCGGAAAGCTCTAAAACCAATTACTGAGGTCCTTCAAAAACATAATATTGCTTATAGATGGGGATACCCGACAAAAGTTAATTTTTCATTTAAACAATGATTTATCTCCATCTCAGATGTTGATAAGTGTATTGGTGTCCTTAAAGAGTTGAACGGTGACAGGACAATTGTGTACAAGATAATTGTGTACGGACAATTGTGTACAGACAATTGTGTACAGGGCAATTGTGTCCAAGGACAATTGTGTACAAGGACAATTGTGTACAGGGCAATTGTGTACAAGGCAATTGTGTACAAGGCAATTGTGTACGGACAATTGTGTACAAGGCAATTGTGTACGGACAATTGTGTACAAGGCAATTGTGTACGGACAATTGTGTACAAGGCAATTGTGTACAAGGCAATTGTGTACGGACAATTGTGTACAAGGCAATTGTGTACAAGGCAATTGTGTACGGACAATTGTGTACAAGGCAATTGTGTACGGTTGTGTACAAGGCAATTGTGTACGGACAATTGTGTACAAGGCAATTGTGTACGGACAATTGTGTACAAGGCAATTGTGTACGGACAATTGTGTACAAGGCAATTGTGTACAAGGCAATTGTGTACGGACAATTGTGTACAAGGCAATTGTGTACGGACAATTGTGTACAGACAATTGTGTACAAGTGTGTACAAGGCAATTGTGTACGGACAATTGTGTACAAGGCAATTGTGTACGGACAATTGTGTACAAGGCAATTGTGTACGGACAATTGTGTACAAGGCAATTGTGTACGGACAATTGTGTACAAGGCAATTGTGTACGGACAATTGTGTACAGACAATTGTGTACAAGTGTGTACAAGGCAATTGTGTACGGACAATTGTGTACAACGCAATTGTGTACGGACAATTGTGTAGAAGGCAATTGTGTACGGACAATTGTGTACAAGGCAATTGTGTACGGACAATTGTGTACAACGCAATTGTGTACGGACAATTGTGTACGGACGATTATTTACAGACAAGTATAGGGAAAACAAAAAATTAAACGTCCAAAAAAAGGAAATACTTTATTCATCATTGATTTTAACGTAAGATTGCTTATTGAATAACAGTTTCAAAGCTTCTTCTATTCTTATTCTACAAATATTGCTGGTCTTGTCTATCGTGCCTGCATGTTGCTGATCGCTCGTAGATACCGCAGCTTGTCTCCTTCATTGTGATAATCAGCCACTTTCACACGCAGTCGTTCAGCTAGCTGGACATACTTGCTTCGTGGATGCTCAACATTCAGTACCTCAGCATTCTGGGCTGTAAGTCTATGAATTGCCATGTCACTAATGAGTCCGTTGAACAGTTTCCACACGGTAGGATGAGCACAAAGAAAGAGTGCTTGTAAGGCGTTATGAAACCCCTCGCAGCAATTCGTGGTCTTGGGGGCAGAGGCCAAAGCGTCAGCATAATGATTCCAGACCTCTGGAGTAAACCTTGCGTTTCGAAAGCGTCCACCTACTCCTGGCCCCCTAACGTAGGTATGCTCAAAGTAGGAGAGGAGCTGATTGGTAGCATCATCATCAGGGAAGATTTGGGCTAGTTCGTCATACCTTGCACTTACTTCGGCTGGTGGGACAGACGCCAAGGAGGCCAAAGATTTTACCTTGAGATTGAACTCTCCATCCTCAGCCTCAAATTCAGCCTTTAGGCCCAGCTCATTGACCTTTCGAATAATGGACTGGCTCAGATGAAAGAAGCAGCCAGAAATCGCTGCAGCTGGAAACTCATCTTGGAAAGCTGACATTGCTGCCATCTCAAAGTCAAGAAGAATTTTCTGGGGATTTGCACCTGGCATCAACCCTTTGAGCGCCGTGATCATTCGACGATAGGTTGGACCAGTCTTGTTTGGCAGCAGGCAGTAGATCAGGGGAGGATAGGAGTTGCCGACTTTTGCATGGAGAGAATACAGCTGAAAGAACATGGTTGGCACCACCTTGAACGTTCCATCGCCAAACCATGTCTCTCCTCTTTCGAAATAAGGCAACAGTTCATTGCTACCAATGGCAAGAATCCTGTGGGGGTCATCTCTTGCAGAGTCATATAAAATGATGTCGCTGTATTCCTGGGGGATAGCAAAATTGATGCTTTGAGGAGGAGTCAGCATGGTGTTTGCTCGCTGCCTGACCCGACGTGTATTTCGCTCAACGTCACTTCGCTTGGGCATTCGAGACAACACGTCATCAGACCTGTCTCGAAGAACCTGTCCAACAATGCTTCTAGTAGATGCTTGAGAGCTGATTGCTTCTTGCCTCAGAGCAGCCATTGTAGCTCTGGCTTCAGCTTGAACTGGATCTGCAGAGTGACTGTGCTCAGTTGGCTGTTTAACAATCGCGGCTCCAGATGTGTGCATGCGTGCGGGACACTTGAATTTGTTGACTTGCCTGCACCGCCATTCTTTGATGCTGTCATCACGTGTCCTGTGCAGGATATACTCGTGTCCCCCAAGCCTAAGGACATCTTTGTCTTTTTCAGACTTGCTCATAGTAAAAGTCATGGTGAAAGTTGCAAGGGGTGAGTAATGAAACTGAAAGTAAGCGTCATTGTGAAAGTGGCCTGTACAAGTGGCCTGTACACAAATAATTGCCTTGTACACAATTGTCCGTACACAATTGCCTTGTACACAATTGCCTTGTACACAATTGTCCGTACACAATTGCCTTGTACACACTTGTACACAATTGTCTGTACACAATTGTCCGTACACAATTGTCCGTACACAATTGCCTTGTACACAATTGTCCGTACACAATTGCCTTGTACACAATTGTCCGTACACAATTGCCTTGTACACACTTGTACACAATTGTCTGTACACAATTGTCCGTACACAATTGTCCGTACACAATTGCCTTGTACACAATTGTCCGTACACAATTGCCTTGTACACAATTGTCCGTACACAATTGCCTTGTACACAATTGTCCGTACACAATTGCCTTGTACACACTTGTACACAATTGTCTGTACACAATTGTCCGTACACAATTGTCCGTACACAATTGCCTTGTACACAATTGTCCGTACACAATTGCCTTGTACACAATTGTCCGTACACAATTGCCTTGTACACAATTGTCCGTACACAATTGCCTTGTACACTATTGTCCGTACACAATTGCCTTGTACACAATTGCCTTGTACACAATTGCCCTGTACACAATTGTCCTTGTACACAATTGTCCTTGGACACAATTGGCCTGTACACAATTGTCTGTACACAATTGTCCGTACACAATTATCTTGTACACAATTGTCATGGAACCGAGTTGAACATCACCGGAAATGGGGTCACATAATGTCATTTTTTTTATAGATATAAGGTCAAATCTGAATGTATTATTTTTTCCTTTGCATGGTTCTTAGACAGGCCGATTTAAATTGTGCCTTTAGGAGAACCTACATCTGTTTTGGCTTTTTTAAACTTCTCCACTTAGTGTATTTTATCTATTTTTATCTCTTGTAGATTAGCAAGATTAGCATTTATTTAATTTGTTTAATAGTGACATAGATGTTCAACTGTTATTGTGGAGCCCACTGGGACGGGGTACTCGGTGCCGGACCGGGGTACTGCTGGGGGATGTCACGGCGGTCCTGGTCCGGACCGTGTCCCGGGCCCGCACAAAAAAATGGGGGGTTATTTACAGGGGATTTGTCACTCGTGACACCACCCACTATATGCGGCCAGTAATGGGGCCGCCGCTGCTGCAGAACCTCCGGGGATGATGGGATAGCAGCTTGGATAGAATAGTTCCTGTGGACAGAACTGGGTTCCCCGGGGCAGTGGTAGTAGTAGTTAAAGTCTGTGAGGATAGTTATTGATGCTGCAGGAGAGTAGGGGTAGCAGTAGAGATGATGAGAGTAGAGGTAATCGCAGTATATGAGGGCAAGTGGGACTTCAGTATAAGGATCACACACACTCACGGTCTCTGTTGTTTTCCAAGTCTTTACTTGCAGATGGTATATCACATTATTGTCCACGGAGTCTGTACCAGGTTGCTCCCACCCTGACCGGGTCCTTGGCCTCCTACTTAAGCGCTGTGTGTGGCCCTGCGGCTGCTTGTAGCTATACTGCTGGCCCTGTCTCTGCTCACGTGTACCAATATGCTGGGCAACTTGAGTCCTCTGTGTCACTGACCCCTCCGTGTTGCTTTGCTATGGTGCTGTGAAGATGGTGGACCTTCACTATGCCGGTGTGTACTGTCCTGTCTGTCTCAGGCACAGCCTCGGATCCGGTATCCGTCTTAAGCGCCTCTCCGGGGTTAAGTTTGGGGTAACTCTTTATCCCGGGGATGTTCCTCTGTTACTCCGTCTCCTTTCCTCAGACCTCTCATCACCTCCACTTCTACTTGGCTCTGCTCCTGCTCCAGACTAGACTCCAACTGCAGACTGACTAACTGTCACTCTTGCTCTGTGGTAAACAACTTAGCTCCTCCCACTAGTGCAGGTGCCACCTAAGCTCCTCCCACTTCCTAGTGTAGTGTTGTGTGGGGAGTGAACCTGTGTTGTTTCTGTGGCACATTAACTCTTGGAGTGCCACATTATCACCATATATGACATGGAATAACATCCCTTTGCTTTTTATTTTTTAAAGGCAAAAGTTTACTCTTTTTAGCTTTTTACTTTGATGATGGCTACTAGGTGTTTGTCATTCAATGTGAATGGAATGAATTCTCCACGAAAACGCTTTTTGCTCTTGAGAGAATTAAACAGGTTGGATATAGCGGTTGCACGGATTCAGGAAACTAAATTCGCCACCAATAATACTCCCAAATTTGAAAATAAAAATCACCCTAACATAATTTTAGCAACAAATAACAATAAAAAAGTGGGAGTGACCTTGCTAACAGGAGATTCAGTTAAATATGAGGAGATGCAATACTGTATATAGTGGATCCAGAGGGCAGATTCTTAATGTTGGTCTGTAAAATACAGGACACCATATATACTTTGGTAAATGTTTACGTGCCAAATAAGGGTCAAATTTCTTTTCTAAATAAATTATGGACAAGATTAAAAAGTACCAACAGGGGGCTTTAGTTTGGATGGGGGATTTTAATGCTATTCCAGTTCCTCTCCTTGACACCAGAAATGAAAACAGAAATAAAAGCAATATTATATTGGACCCATTGATTAATAGGGAGGAGCTTTATGACACCTTCAGATGTCTGAATTCTTGCTCAAAAGAATTTACGCACTACTCGGACTCCCACCTCCTCTTAGCGAGAATAGACTTAATCATAACTGATATTTATACCTTACAAAAATGTAAAACAGTTAAAACTCTCCCGAGGACATGGTCTGTTCATTCACCAATTCAATTTGAAATGTATGACAAGTATTATTTCTCACAACATAAGGTGTGGAGAGCTAATTCTTTTTTATTCTTGCACCCGGAGTATAAAAATGAGATTCTCAATGTTATTAATTCTTACTTTGGAGAAAATAATATAGATAATATTCACCACACTTTTGAAAGCACATAAGGCTGTGGTTAGGGGATCTCTTATCCAGCTAAACTCTAGACTAAATAGAGCAAGAGGGGAAAAATCTGAAAAAATTGGCAACTAAATTAGACCTCTTGAAAATGTCCAGATGACTAAACCATGCGAGGCTACTCATAAACCGATCTTACAATTACGGGTGGAATTGAGTTCCATTATACAATTAGACTATGATAAGATGATACAAGTTTCCAAAACGAAATACTACAACTGTATGAACAAGCTCAACAAGATTTTTGCAAATATGTTGAAGATGCGAAGAACTAAAACAAAAATATTACAAATTTAAAATAAGAGTGGTGTAGTGTTTAAGAACTGCAAAGATATATCTGAGGAGTTCAGACAATTTTATGAAAAACTATATCATTTAAAAGACGAGGCCAATATCAAAGTTCCTACTGCTCAATCTATTGATACATTTTTGGATTCCATAAACTTACCATCTTTTGTCTGATGAAGATTTGTTGTTTTTTTAACTCCCCATTTGACGTGAATGAAGTTGCTATGACTAAAAAATGTGAAATCCCCATGTCTTGATGGACTCTCTAATGAGTACTACAAAACATTTTCTATTCCACTTGCCCCTTACTTAACTAATCTAATGAATGCCATAACCAACAATAACCCTCTTCGGTATGAAATGCAACAAGCCATTATTTCCGTTATCCCTAAAGAAAAAGGTGACACACAAAACGTAGCTAATTATAGACCCATTTCCCTTTTAAACTCTGACATTAAAATCATTTCAACAAATAGACTTAAAAATGTTTTCCTGAAACTAATTAATGCAGACCAAATGGGATTTATACCCAATAGAGGGACCTCAAATGCCACCCGAAGAGTGTTAAACTTTATTTCTCACGGGAAAAAGTCTAAAACCCCGATGCTGGCCCTGTCAGTTGACACTGGAAAAGCATTTAATATGGTGCAGTGGGAGTTTCTCTTTGTTACCCTGAAACGCTTTGGTATAAAGGGGTCCGCTTATGGTGTTATTAAGGCATTATATGCCAACCTGGCAGCAAAAATGTTTTAGAATAGTCATATTTCAGGTAAAATTGCTTTGACAAATGGCAACAGACAGGGCAGCCCCCTATCCCCAATATTATTCAACCTTCCTTCCTTCATGATAAAACTCATGCCAAAAACGCATGGCACTTTAGACATGCGTTTTTGCTATTAACACATGCGTTTTTTTCACAGAATACGCTCCACTGTCTGTCAAAGCCAGCAATGGCGCCTTATCCCGCGCACAGTCTGCACCCTCTCCTCACCTCCTGGACTCCACGTAGTCATCTATGGCCCCCGCAGCCCCCTGGAAGTGCAGCCTCTCCATGCCTCCTTAAGGTGGCTGCTCAGTGATAAGGAGGAGAAGGCAGCTCCAGGAAGAAGCCGACACCGAAGGGAACAGACACGGAGGGAGGAACGGAGGTGGAGAGGAAAGGAAGCCGGCTCCTGGGGACAACCTGTCCTCACTGAGGTGCACGAAGGAGCTGCAGCCAGGTCACAGAGCAAGTGAGTGGCACCACAGCTCCCAGCATGCCACGCCTATCTCTGTCATTACAGCTGTGCCTCTGCCCTCCAGCCTCTGTTCTCCTCTGCCCTCCAGTCTCCCCTGTCCTCTGCCCTCCAGCCTCCCTTCTCCTCTGCCCTCCAGCCTCCCCTGTCCTTTGCCCTCCAGCCTCCCCTGTCCTCTGCCCTCCAGCCTCCCCTCTCCTCTGCCCTCCAGCCTCCCCTGTCCTCTGCCCTCCAGCCTCCCCTGTCCTCTGCCCTCCAGCCTCCCCTCTCCTCTGCCCTCCAGCCTCCCCTGTCCTCTGCCCTCCAGCCTCCCCTGTCCTCTGCCCTCCAGCCTACCCTCTCCTCGGCCCTCCAGCCTCCCCTGTCCTCTGCCCTCCAGCCTCCCCTGTCCTCTGCCCTCCAGCCTCCCCTGTCCTCTGTCCTCCAGCCTCCCTGTCCTCTGCCCTCCAGCCTTCGCTCTCCTCTGCCCTCCAGCCTCCGCTCTCCTCTGCCCTCCAGCCTCCGCTCTCCTCTGCCCTTCAGCCTCCGCTCTTCTCTGCCCTCCAGCCTCCGCTCTCCTCTGCCCTCCACCCTCCGCTCTCCTCTGCCCTCCAGCCTCCCCTGTCCTCTGCCCTCCAGCCTCCCCTGTCCTCTGCCCTCCAGCCTCCCCTGTCCTCTGCCCTCCAGCCTCCCCTGTCCTCTGCCCTCCAGCCTCCCCTGTCCTCTGCCCTCCTGCCTCCGCTCTCCTCTGCCCTCCTGCCTCTGCTCTCCTCTGCCCTCCAGCCTCCGCTCTCCTCTGCCCTCCAGCCTCTGCTCTCCTCTGCCCTCCAGCCTCCGCTCTCCTCTGCCCTCCAGCCTCCGCTCTCCTCTGCCCTCCAGCCTCCGCTCACCTCTCCCTGTCCTCTGCCCTCCAGCCTCCGCTCTCCTCTCCCTGTTCTCTGCTCTCCAGCCTCCGCCCTCCAGCCTCCGCTCTCCTCTGCCCTCCAGCCTCCGCTCTTCTCTCCCTGTCCTCTGCCCTACAGCCTCCGCTCTCCTCTCCCTGTCCTCTACCCTCCAGCCTCCGCTCTCCTCTCCCTGTCCTCTACCCTCCAGCCTCCGCTCTCCTCTCCCTGTCCTCTGCCCTCAAGCCTCCGCTCTCCTCTCCCTGTCCTCTACCCTCCAGCCTCCGCTCTCCTCTCCCTGTCCTCTACCCTCCAGCCTCCGCTCTCCTCTCCCTGTCCTCCTCCCTCCAGCCTCCGCTCTCCTCTCCCTGTCCTCTCCCTCCAGCCTCCGCTCTCCTCTCCCTGTCCTCTGCCCTCCAGCCTCCGCCTCCTCCCTGTCCTCTGCCCTCCAGCCTCCGCTCCCTTTCCCTGTCCTCTGCCTCAGCCTCTGCCTCCTCTCCTCTGCCCTCCAGCCTCCCTCCTCTCCCTGTCCTCTGCCCTCCAGCCTCCACTCCCCTTTCCCTGTCCTCTGCCCCTCCAGCCTCGCCCTCACCTTCTCCTCTGCCCTCCTCATGCCTCCGCTCTCCTCTCCCTGTCCTCTGCCCTCCAGCCTCCCACTCTCCTCCTCCCTGTCTCTCCCTCCAGCCTCCCCCTCCTCCTCCCCTGTCTTCTGCCCCACCTCCGCTCTCCTCTGTCCCTCCACCATCCGCTCTCCTCTGCCCTACCCTCCCTCTCCTCTTCCCTCCAGCCTCCGCTCTCCTCTGCCCTCCAGCCTCCGCTCTCCTCTGCACCTCCAGCCTCCGCTCTCCTCTGCCCACCACCCTAAGCTCAAATCTGCCCTCCACCTCCGCTATCCTCTGCCCTCCACCCTCCGCTCTCCTCTGCCCTCCACCCTCCGCTCTCCTCTGCCTCCACCCTCCGTTTCTCCTTTCCCTGTTCTCTGCCCTCCAGCCTCCGCTCTCCTCTCCCCTGTCCTCTGCCTCCAGCCTCCGCCCTCACCTTCCGCTCTCCTCTGCCCTCCATCCTCCGCCCTCTCTGCCCTCAGCCTCTCTCTCCTCTCCCTCCACCTCTCCTCTCCTCTGCCCTCCAGCCTCCCTCTCCTCTGCCTCCAGCCTCCGCTCTCCTCTGCCCTCCAGCCTCCCTCTCCTCTGCCCTTCACTCTCCGCTCTCCTCTGCCCTCCCCTCCGCTCTCCTCTGCCTCTCCACCCACTGCTCTTCCTCTGCCCTCCACCCTCCGCTCTCCTCTGCCCTCACCTCCGCTCTTCTCTGCCCTCCACCCACCGCTCTCCTCTGCCCTCAGCCTCCGCTCTCCTCTGCCCTCCAGCCTCCGTTCTCCTCTCCCTGTCTCTGCCCTCCAGCCTCTGCCCTCCACTCTCCTCTGCCCTCCAGCCTCCGCTTCCTCTCCCTGTCCCTGCCCTCCAGCCCCCGCTCTCCTCTCCTGTCCTCTGCGCTCCAGCCTCCGCTCTCCTCTCCCTGTCCTCTGCCCTCCAGCCTCCGCTCTCCTCTCCCTGTCCCCTGCCCTCCAGCCTCCGTCTCCTCCCGTCTTCTGCCCTCCAGCCTCCGCTCTTCTCTCCCTGTGCTTTGCCCTCCAGCCTCCCTCTCCTCTCCCTGTCCTCTGCCTCCAGCCTCCGCTCCCCTCTCCCTGTCCTCTGCCCTCCAGCCTCCGCTCTCCTCTCCCTGTCCTCTGCCCTCCAGCCTCTGCCCTCCACTCTCTCTGCCCTCCAGCCTCCACTCTCCTCTCCCTGTCCTCTGCCCTCCAGCCTCGCGCTCTCCTCTCCCTGTCCTCTGACCTCCAGCCTCCGCTCTCCTCTCCCTGTTCTCTGCCCTCCAGCCTCCGTTCTCCCCTCCCTGTCTTTGCCTCCAGCCTCCGCTCTCCTCTCCCCTGTCCTGCCCTCCAGCCTCCGCCCTCCCTGCGTTCTCCTCTGCCCTCCAGCCTCGATCTCCTCTCCCTGTCTCTTGCCCTCCAGCCTCCCTCCTCTCCCTGTCCTCTGCCTCACCCTCGCTCTCCCTCCCTGTTCTCTGCCTCCAGCCTCCACTCTCCCTCCCTGTCTCTGCCCTCAATCCTCCGCTCTCCTCTCCCCTGTCCTCTGCCCTCCAGCCTCCGCCCTCCAGCCTCCGCTCTCCTCTGCCCTCCAGCCTCCGCTCTCCTCTCCCTGTCCTCTGCCCTCCAGCCTCGCCTCACTCTCCTCTGCCCTCCAGCCTCCTCTCCTCTCCCTGTCCTCCCCCTCCAGCCTCCGCTCTCCTCTCCCTGTCCTCTGCCCTCCAGCCTCCGCTCTCCTCTCCCTGTCTCTGCCCTCCAGCCTCCCTCTCCCCTCCCTGTTCTCTGCCCTCCAGCCTCCGCTCTCCTCTCCCTGTCCTCTGCCCTCCAGCTCCGCCCTCCAGCCTCCCTCTCCTCTGCCTTCCAGCCTCCGCTCTCCTCTCCTGTCTCTGCTCTCCAGCCTCCTCTACTCTCCATGTCCTCTGCCCTCCACCCTCGCTCTCCCCTCCCTTCTCTGCCCTCCAGCCTCCGCCTCCCCTCCCTGTTCTCTGCCTCCAGCCTCCGCTCTCCTCTCCCTGTCCTCTGCCTCCAGCCTCTGCCCTCAGCCTCCGCTCCTCTGCCCTCCAGCCTCTGCTCTCCTCTCCCTGTCCTCTGCCCTCCAGCCTCTGCTCTCCCTCCTCTCCCTGTCCTCTGCCCTCCAGCCTCCACTCTCCTCTCCTGTCTCTGCCCTCCAGCCTCTGCTCTCCCCTCCCTGTTCTCTGCCCTCCAGCCCCGCTCTCCTCTGCCCTCCAGCCTCCGCCCTCCAGCCTCCGCTCTCCTCTGCTCTCCAGCCTCCTCTCTCCTCTCCCTGTCCTCTGCCCTCCACTCCGCTCTCCTCTCCCTGTCCTCTGCCCTCCAGCGTCCGCTCTCCTCTCCCTGTCCTCTGCCCTCCAGCCTCCCCTGTCCTCTGCCCTCCACCTCCTCTCTCCTCGCACCTCCAGCTCCCCTGTCCTCTGCCCTCCAGCCTCCGCTCTCCTCCCCCTGTCCTCTGCCCTCCAGCCTCCGCCCTCCAGCCTCCGCTCTCCTCTCCCTGTCCTCTGCCCTCCAGCTTCCGCTCTCTCTTCCTGTCTTCTGCCCTCCAGCCTCCGCTCTCCTCTCCCTGTCCTCTGCCCTCCAGCCTTCGCTCACCTCTCCCTGTCCTCTGCCCTCCAGCCTCCGCCCTCCAGCCTCCGCTCTCCTCTGCCCTCCAGCCTCCGCTCACCTCTCCCTGTCCTCTGCCCTCCAGCCTCCGCTCTCCTCTCCCTGTCCTCTCCCCTCCAGCCTCCGCTCTCCTCTCCCTGTCCTCTGCCCTCCAGCCTCCGCTCTCCTCTCCCTGTCCTCTACCCTCCAGCCTCCGCTCTCCTCTCCCTGTCCTCTGCCCTCCAGCCTCCGCTCTTCTCTCCCTGTCCTCTGCACTCCAGCCTCCGCTCTCCTCTGCCCTCCACCCTTCGCTCTCCTCTGCCCTCCACCCTCCGCTCTCCTCTGCCCTCCACCCTCCGCTCTCCTCTGCCCTCCAGCCTCCGCTCTCCTCTCCCTGTCCTCTGCCCTCCAGCCTCCGCTCTCCTCACCCCTCCATATGCAATGTACAGTATGTGTATATATCTGTGTATGTAGGCACTTCCGTCACTTTGTCCGCACTTCCCTCAACTTTTTACACACACATACACACACACACACACACACACTTCGCTATACTTACCACCGGGCCTGCGTCCGCTGCCTGGATCCTCAGTCGACATGTCGCCGCCCCCAAACTACTAGATCCAATATAGCGTCCAAGATGTCTCGCCAAACTACCCGGACGACATATTGAATCCAGTCGTCCGAAGGGCGGCGACATGTCGACTCAGGATCCAGGCGGCGGGGTAAGTATAGCGGAGTGTGTATATGTGTGTGTGTGTATGTTTGTGCTGACCACTCTGCCCACGATGCTGCGCTGACCACTCTGCCACGGCGATGCGCTGACCACTCTGCCCACGACGCAGCGCTGACCACTCTGCCCACGGCGCTGCGCTGACCACTCTGCCCACGGCGCTGCGCTGACCAATCTCACCGCACTCACTGCTAACCACTAAGCCACCGCACTCACTACTAACCACTGAGGCACCGCACTCACTGCTAACCACTGAGCCACCGCACTCACTGCTAACCACTGAGCCACCGCACTCACTGCTAACCACTGAGCCACCGCACTCACTGCTAACCACTGAGCCACCGCACTCACTGCTAACCACTGAGCCACCGCACTCACTGCTAACCACTGAGCCACCGCACTCACTGTTAACCACTGAGCCACCGCACTCACTGCTAACCACTGAGCCACCGCGCAGTGCTAACCACTGAGCCACCGTGCAGTGCTAACCACTGAGCCACCGCGCAGTGCTAACCACTGAGCCACCGCGCAGTGCTAACCACTGAGCCACCGTATACTGTGTTACCCACAGAGCCGCCTGTATACACACAATTCATTTCACCGCACTCCCGTAACTATTAGTAAATAAACTATATATGGATTCTAGACTACCCGATTCTTTAGAATCGGGCCGCCATCTAGTATATATATATGTAAAGACAAAAAACCTTTTAAGCAGCAAGCGTATTCTGGGTGCAGTAGCAGCTTGGCTTACTTCACAACCTTTATACATACGTATCAAACAAAGTTCCACTGCAGCACTCCTTAGAAAAAATCAGTAGTCCTTTATTCCTGGCTTCAGAAAGACCAACATGCAGGAGATGGCCACGTATCGGGCACACACGCCCTTTGTCAAGCAATCACATGCTAAACTCCTCAGCCTTTTATACAGTCTACTTAATTAAATAAAACTTAATATTAATCTTTCCATATCATAAAATTACCATAAATTAGTGAGTTACATTACTTGTGATTTTTTATGATTCACTTTGTGTTTATATGTGCTTAACTATTTCCCCATTCTCTCAGTTTCTACCAACAGGGCATTATGAACATTTCTATAAGGTGTACTTCAATAACTCTATTATAATTAGTATACTGTATGTAAAAAAAACGCTCCACTTCCACTCACAATGCAGCGCCATTATCTCTACTCCTCGTGCAAGATCCCGGCGTTGAGGAAGTACCTACTGCGCATGCTCCTCTCTTGTTTTGTGTTCACCATGGCTACAAGTCTGTAGCATCGTCCCACGATGACTTAGGTGATTCCCGTGCATGCTTCTACCTATCTCTATCTTTACTGCGCTTGCGCCCGCCGCTGTAAATAAACTTATATTAGCGGCAGGATCACAGTGGCACGTAAACCACTTATTTAGTGTTATTATAGGAGTATGATGATTATGATCTTTATATCTATATCCTAAAACACTAATGGGGCCACTCTGTATACACCTATTAGGTGCATAATGTCTTATATAGATGTGCCATTCACTCAATTTAACCCCTCACTTGTCTTTTACCCTTGTTCAGAGGGCTAAAGCATAGTGTAACCTCTCTTGGAGATCTTTGGTAAAGGACCAAATCTCACCACTTTGGAGGTTGTAAGGGGGTTTTCCATTCTTACAACGGGGCACAAAGTACAGACCACAGAGTTACTGCCAAAAACTCAAATATACTTTTATTATTATCTCATTTTGATTAACAAGTGCCTCTAATGGCCAAAAGGAATTTTTTTAATATAGGAGAATGGCTTTGCACTTAATGTGGTGATGGTTTAGTAAACTAAAAATTGTACAAAAATACTTAAATAATAAATCAAAAAAATTAATAAATCAAATTTGAAGTACGCCGCATCAGATGTTCAGTTTTATATGTTTTTTCTTCCCTTTACTTCCTGTTGGAAAAACTGGAGAAAAAAGAGAAAATTATAACGTGTATCACTTTTTTAGTGCATTTGAAATAGTGAATTGCGTGAAAGAATGTGATTAAAAATATACACCATATAGGACTACAAAGTAGAATCATGTACAGGGGTAGATAATTCATATATAGTACACTACTTTACAACAAAAATTTTAATTTATAATCAACATTTAAACCAAATGGTCTTAATGTATTTAATTCTTTTATCCATTTTAGTTCTTTTTCTTTTAATAATTTTTCCCTATCACCTCCTCTACGTATATTTGGCACCGCATCTATTATTCTCCATTTTAAATCACTTTCTTCATGTTCTTTATCCATCCAATGCTTAGAGACTGGTAATCCTTTTATTTGCTGACGTATACTGTATCTGTGCTGTGCAAGGGCCCTTTCACATCAGCGGTTATTTCAAATCGCGGCAGATGCGGTGAAAAAAACACATCTGCCGCGATTACCGCATACCGGCTGCACTTGCGGCACGGTTGCGGCGCGGTTGCGGTAAACGCCATACAAGGTATAGGCGGACTTGCGGCAGATGCGGCAAGTGCGGTTTTGCACTTGCGGCAGGTGCGGCCGCGAAAAAAAACGCGGCTGACCGCGGTTTTTTTCGCGGCCGCACCTGCCGCAAGTGCCAAAACCGCACTTGCCGCACCTGCTGCGTGTCCGCCTATACCGTGTATGGCGTTTACCGCAACCGCGCCGCAATCGTGCCGCAAGTGCTGCTGGTATGCAGTAATCGCGGCAGATGCGTTTTTTTCACCACATCTGCCGCGATTTGAAATAACCGCTGATGTGAAAGGGCCCTAAGACGAATTTTTAACTCTAATGTGGTTTCCCCAACGTAATACAACTTGCAGGGGCATTCAAGTAAATATATTACATGATTGGAAGAACATGTTACAAATAGGGATGAGCGAGTCTACTCGCTAGGACTCGTTACTCGGCGATTCTTAAGGGACTCGCTGGACTCGGTAATCGGCGAGTCTTTTAGCGAATACTCGCTCAGTAACGAGTCCAATGCAAGTCAATGGCAATCTTAGTTTTGTCAGAGTTTACTTTATCTCACTCGCTAGACTCGCTAGACTCGCTCTATCACATCACTATATAGCTTGAATCTCCCCAAACAGCAGCGAATCTGAGCGAGTCTACGAGTCCGAATCCTAGCGAGTCTGCGATTCCGAGTCCTGTATTCTCTATTCGGGACTCGCGAATCCAGAATCTTTTATGTTACTAGTCAGCATTGCGTGTTAGGTCAGAAAACTTGTGAAGACAGCCAATCATAGTCAGTAATGCCATAGCAGCTTTGGTTGTGTCAGGACTATGATTGGCTGCTGTCCATCGTGATGCCTATGTCATCTATGACAGGCAAGGCAGTATATAAGGCTTGCCCCCGCCATTTTGGGCACATTCCTGAGAAGAGCTGACCTAGTGCAGGGAGACTTGGAGCAGATCTAGGGACAGTTAGGCAGTGTAGGAGTCACATATAACCCAAAAGTTCTTTTCAGAACTAACAGGACGGAGTGTAGGAGTCAAGATTCCTCACACATAACCCAAAAGTTCTTTTCAGAACTACCAGGACGGAGGATTGCTGTACAGGACTGTAAGGAAGGGAGATAGGAGCAGCCTTACAGTGAATCCAGCACCATCCTCAGAGCTTAGTTCACCCAGCTTTCCTCAGAGCTGTAATCCTAAGCTTTTTCTTATTTTTGGCACTAGTCTACCAAATAATTTTGGTGCCATTTTTCCACAAAAAATTTCCTGTGCTAGTGCGTTGCTGTACGGTGTCCTGCCTGCAGCTCGCACGGTACTTGTAAACTTGCACGCAGCCAGCACCGCAGCCTAACAGTGCCTGGTTCTGCGTACTAAACAATTTTTTCCTGTGCCAGTGCGTTGCTGTACGGTGTCCTGCCTGCAGCTCGCACGGTACTTGTAAACTTGCACGCAGCCAGCACCGCAGCCTAACAGTGCCTGGTTCTGCGTACTAAACAATTTTTTCCTGTACCAGTGCGTTGCTGTACGGTGTCCTGCCTGCAGCTCGCACGGTACCATCCATCTGTCTTAAAATATCGCAGGGTGCTTTCACATCTGCGTTTTTCGTAATTCGCGGCAGATGCGGTGAAAAAACCGCATCTGCCGCGTTTACCGCATAACCGTTCCACTTGCGGCGCGGTTGCGGTTTTTTCTATGCAAAGTATAGGCATACTTGCGGCAGGTGCGGCTTACTGCGGTTTTTTTCGCGGCCGCACCTGCCGCAAGTGCAAAACCGCACTTGCCGCACCTGCCGCAAGTATGCCTATACTTTGCATAGAAAAAACCGCAACCGCGCCGCAAGTGGAACGGTTATGCGGTAAACGCGGCAGATGCGGTTTTTTCACCGCATCTGTCGCGAATTACGAAAAACGCAGATGTGAAAGGGCCCTAAGCCTCTAGTGTGTACCTTTCACGAAATAGTACCTGCTACTTGTTTTACAAGCCCCCAGAAAGCCACCAGAAATTATAAAATGTTTGCTTTTACAGCATGGTGTGTGCCCGAGAATCGCTTCCCCCTCCCATCATCGGCTCCAAATAAGAGAAAAACCTGCGAGTTTGGACTCGCACACTTTCAGAGACACATCAGCGATTTGGAAATAGCATTATTCGTTATTACTCGGTTCCCTATTCATTAACATTGGACTCGCTAGACTCGCAACGAGTAGCGAGTCCTGGGCTCGGACTCGTGCGGGTCTAGCGATTCCGAGTAATTTAGGACTCGCTCATCCCTAGTTACAAACTGTTTGATCTCATATCTGACTCCAGTTACATGGTGTATAAAATAGTCACCTTTTAAAATCTGTTGGCACGCTAGACATCCTATACATGGGAAACAACCTACCCTCTTTTTTCCGGTTATGGTGGACTGTATTATTTTCTTTGCACTTCCTATATCCTCTTGTTAATTGTTTTTTTATTGTATTTCCCTTTCTATACGCTATAAGAGGAGGGAGTTTGAACTCTTGCACTTCTGGGTGGGCATTTGTTAGTAATATCCAGTGTTTTTTAATGATATTTCCTATTGCAATAGATTCCTCATCATACTCCATTATTAATGATATCCTATTTATGGTTTTATCTCTTTGTCTTATTGGTTCAACTTTTTTTAACTTTTTTTTTCTGTTGCAATAAACAGTTTTTTGGTCTATCCTCTATGTTTAAATTTTGCTATTAATTCATCAATAGTTTTTTCTTTTTTTTTTTTTTTTTTTAAAAGTTGGTAGAAACTGAGAGAATGGGGAAATAGTTAAGCACATATAAACATAAAAATCACAAGTAATGTAACTCACTAATTTATGGTAATTCTATGATATGGAAAAATTAATATTAAGTTTTATTTAATTAAGTAGATTGTATAAAAGGCTGAGGAGTTTAGCATGTGATTTTTTATTTACTTTTGAGTGCTGCCTGATTATTTTCTATGTGCACTTTGCTTTGGGCAAGGCAGTTTAGGGCTTTAGCACGCCACTGTAATATTTGAGTTTGGTGTTGTTCTGTTTCTTACATATATAAATATATATATATATATATATACCGTTATATATATATATATATATATATATATATATATATATACAATCACATATATATGTATGAATATAAACATTGTGGTACGTGAGAAACCCCCAATATATAGAGTAGTACAGGTATATTGATTTGTGATTTCTGATATTTATTAAACATACACTTTGAAGATGTTTATATGTATGCATATTTATTTATATATATATATATATATATATATTATATATACACAATGTGAATATACATCTATGTACAGTACATATCTATAGATCAGTATATCAGTATATAGATATACATCTCAATATATGTATATCTGTACATATATATATCTATCATGACACTATCTGTATATGTATATTGATTTATACATATACATACATATATATATATATATAATATATATATATATATACACGTGCGTGTGTGTAGTGTACATTGTATATTACAGGCACACTATTCTAAAGACAGTCATTTTGCCTCTCCCATATACAGTGTGCCATCTACATTCTGCACTCCAATAAATATTATGTTCATCAGCTCAGCATCGGGGAAGAAAATGTACTTAGTACTAAAACCACTGTTTGCATGACATCATTCCATAACAGATTACACTGTAATGTTGAGAATGTAATCATTAGCATTTAAACATGCATAAAATTTAATTAACCTACTTACCAGTTTGCTTAGAACTTTTGAAGGGCTACCTAGAGTCCTCTCTAAGCATTTTATTGCAGAGTTTTGGAAAGCTCACAAAAGAGAGAAGTTCTCTGGGATTTTTCTCCCTAAAGCTGATGAGCCATGACAGATGAGCAGATGACCCGAGTTAATTATTATTGAATTCGTTATTACTGCTTTGTTGTCACTCAGCTCAGCCAGGGTAAAATGATGACAGTAGGTATCTCATTAAAACAGCTGTTTCAATTATGTAGCGGCAAATATTTAAAAAGCGAGGCCTTCCAAGTTTAAAGCTGTTAGCAAAGTTTGTGTTCACGGTGCCAAGAGTCTTTGACCTGAAATACGTATACAGTTTGTGTTTAGCTAATTCATCACCGAAGAGGTCAAGGTGACAAATACTGAGCTATTTTTTCACTTGAAAACTAAAGATAACATATTAAAAAGCAAGTAATGTACTATAAGCTATCATTAATACATGCTGAAAAGATTTATTAAAATGTTTAAACTTCATGTGTACAAAAATATAAATATGAACATGTGGAAATATTCATAAGTTTTTACTTTAACACGTACAATTTCACAGACTATATTTCTAATCTTAGAGTTTATAATGTATTATATTTAATGATAGCTAATATTATTATAACTTTCATAAATGTATGAATTATATATATAGATTACTTTATATTTAATAGAACATTTTTTGCATTGCCGCACAAATATTTTACTTCACTGTATAATAATAATAACAATAGTAATACGGTAATAATAACAATAGTAATAATAATAATAGTAATAATTCTACTTATATCATTCCAACACATTCCTGTAAATACAGTATTATATATATATATATATATATATATATTTATATACTCAAAAAGACAAATTTACAGCATGTTTGTGTCTGAGATAAATTTAAATTCATATTTTTTTGTTACACTCAAATGAAAAAAAATTCTTTTACTTATCTTATCTAGTAAGGGTCTTGGTGTTGGTCAATAGGTGTTCGCCCATATTTTTCTTTATATATATATATCATTCTTTTTTTAATTATTCCCTTAAGGGCTCTTTTACTGATAATTTTACTTTTATATAGTAATAATGCATTACAATTCCTTTTGATTTCAAAGCATTATTACTAAAAGCTTTGTCTAAGCCAGGACGTAAAGGGGACCTGTCAAATTGTACATGAAGAGAAAGAGTAATTGGAGTTGTGAAGATTAGTATATAGTTAAGATAAGGCTGTCAATCAATTAGTAACACCCATTGGATTCCTAAGCATAGAAAGGGCAGAGATGTAAATTTGTACAAGACAAGTGTTATTGAATCCTTTGCCACAAAGCTAATTATTAATCTGCACAACTTCTGGTTTACGGTATATCATGATTCTGTATCTTAAATAATCACAAGTGCCGTGATGTCACTCAGAAGAGGAGCAGAGCAGTGATACATATTGGAGAAAGCAGCGACAGGTGAGTATATAAACACATATACTGCACTGCATACTGACAAAAATCTACAAAATGGATCAGTTTTCTATATCAGAGCATTCAGAGATTAACCCCACAGGTGCAAGCAAAGGACTATGTCGGTTACACCAGTGAGACGGCATACAATACAAATCCAGCACCTCAAAGGAAATAATTGAAATACTATTAAAGCAAAAAAATTCATTAAATAGTGTATTCTCATAGTTAAAAACACGAGGGACATACCTATGAGTAAGAGTTCCATGGAGCCCGAAATGTGCAAGGTCTTATAGCCATATGTCCCTTATGTTTTAACCTTGTGAATACACTATTTTAAAGATTTTTTAATTAATAAATGGAATTTTAAGTATTTCCTTTGAGGTGCTGGATTTTTCTCAAATGTTTTGACTGCACTCCATACACATTTACAAATGTTAGCGTAAAAAAGACTTTAAATGAACAAAAATCCATAAGCGGCATGTATCGGCCACTGGTTGTATGAAGTTAGGCTAGGGTCACACATAAGCCCTTGCTCCGTTTGCATTTTTTTTTCTAAGTCTAAATACTGATGGAAAAACGGATTATATGTAATAAACACCCTATCTGTTTTTTTCTGCACCCAAAAACATTGCTAGGAGAGTTTTTGGGTGGCGTTTAAAAACGGGTCCGTTTTTTTAACATGGGGCCCTATGGAAAAACGGATCCATTGTTTTGGTGCCTTAAAAAATGGATCCGTTTTTTTTTTAGCATTTTTTGGCAAAAAATGACTAAGTCCAAAAAACGTTCAGGGGCACAGGAGGCTCAAAAAGCACAGAAAAAATGGATTGGTCATGGAAAACACTTCCAAAAACGGATTGCTATGTGTGACCCTAGCCTTAGCTAGGTACAGTATATATGACAATGGAATGATGCAGTGTTTCAGAAAAAAGCATCGGCTAGGGTCACACATGGCAGTCCATTTTTCTGCTTTTCCAAAAACTGATTCCGTTTTTGGAAAATGCTATGTCTGCATACCAAAAACGCTATGTGTTAACGCATACCACCTATATGTACCATGCGTTAACGGATGCGTTTCCCATAGGGCCCCATATTAAAAAAAGCTATGCATTTTTTTTACTGTACCCAAAAACGCTGCCAGCAGCGTTTTTGGTGCCCGTTACAAAAACGCATAGCTTTTTTTAGTGCACTTTAGACAATGTGTTTTTTTGCATTGGAGAATATGGATCCATTAACGGATTCATTTTTCACAAAATTTTAAGATGAAAAATTAATGCTTTTAGTGGATCCAGGGCTAATGTGTGACCCTAGCCACACTTTTCATAGTTACCTGGAACTAAGACCACATAGAAGATTAGTCAGACAGGCAGGGCCCAGGCGACATCTTCATGCCTGCTGTAGTGCTCTGGATGGATAGGACTTTGCCTATTAGCACACATAGGTAGAGGCTATGGTCAGACTACTGTTTTTAGCAGATGTCATGGACATTCGCTAGATACTTAGTAATTATTTCAGCAGCGCATATGTGCTAGTGATCGCGGCTGCAGCTCCACACTGTCCCTGGTTACCCGATGTTGATCGTGGTTACCGGCCACACATCAAGCTGAATAGTGGCCGCATTAGCAAAGCAGACAGGGATACGCTACATGCAGCGTTTCCCTGTGCGCTGAGGAAAAAAGGGCGCTATTCAGCTTGATGTGTGGCTGGTTACCACGATCAACATCTCTGAAACGGAGCAGCATTTTAGAGTTAAAAATACCTCCCTGAGATCATTCCAACCAGTGGTTGATAGGCTAGGGTCACACATAAGCCCTGGATCCGTTATTGGCATCAGTTTTTTTAACTTTATTTTTCTAAGTCCATAAACTGATGCTAAAAACAGATCCTGGGATCAAGTGTGACTCCATTGTTAACAAAAGTTATTTTTTATTTATTTATTTTTTTACTGGACCCTAAAAACGCTGCAAGCAATGTTTTTGGCTAGGGACACACATGCCAATCTGTTTTTTTCCACTGGTTTCAATAACAAATCCATTTTTTTAGGCTGTTTTTTGTTTGGGCCTCCTGTGCAGCTATGCATTTTTTGGACTTTGCCATTTTTTGCTAAAAAATGCTAGCAAAAACGGATCCGTTTTTTTACTACACCCAAAAACGTTGCTTGCAGCATTTTTTGGGTCCAGTAAAAAAACAAATAGCTTTTGTTAACAATGCAGTCACACTTGATCCCAGGATCCATTTTTAGCATCAGTTTTTGGACTTAGAAAAATAAAGTTAAAAAACTGATGCCAATAATGGATCTAGGGCTTATGTGTGACCCTAGCCTTTGGGTAAAGTAAAAAACAGATCCATTTTTTTTAACATAAGGCCCTACAAGAAAACAGATCACTTTTTTTGGGTGCAGTAAAAAACGGATCAGTTTTTGCTAGCATTTTTTGGCAAAAAATGGCAAAGTCCAAAAAATGCATAGCTGCACAGAAAACTGATTTGTTATTGACACCAGTGGAAAAAACTGATTGGCATGTGTGACCCTAGCCATACTTGATATATGCTGCCCATGGATCGGGCAGCATTTTTCAGATGTCAGGTTTACTTTAGCACATTCACTTTAATTATTTTTTCTTGTTCACTCATTACTCATTACTCACATCACCTACCCGTACCATAACTCATTTGTAATGACATGTTATGTGAGATGGTTAGTCAATAACTGGTCAAACCCGTGATATGTCAGCCATTTTTTTGCTACTAAAATAGACATAGGCTAGGGTCACACATAAGCCCTGGATCCGCTACAAGCATCAGTTTTTCAACTTAGAATGTTGTAAAAAACGGATCCGTTAATGGATCCATAGGCTCTAATGCAAAAGACGCAGTGTCTAAATTGTACTAAAAAAAGCTATGCGTTTTTGTAACGGGCACCAAAAAACGCTGCTAGCGGCATTTTTGGGTGCAGTAAAAAAACGCATAGTGTTTTTTTAACATGGGGCCCTATGGGAAATGCATCCGTTAATGCATGATACATTTAGGTAGCATGCGTTAACGCATAGCGTTTTTGGGATGCAAACATAGCATTTTCCAAAAACGGAATCAGTTTTTGGAAAGGCACTGCCATGTGTGACCGTAGCCATAGTGGCCAACTCACATGTATGATGTCTCCCCCAACAAGTAATAGTGTGAACAAAGATAAGAAGACCATTCAAATTCCAACGAATAAGACACAGTGAAGAATTCTAAAGAGAAGCATGAAGAATAATATCACACTAAATTTGGAACAAATTATTTTTTTACTGACATAAAACTGAATTAAATTTTTCACAAGTGTTCACACACTAAAGCTATAGTTTCATTGTATAACCTTTAGGTATGGCACAGATCTGATAAAAGTTCTATTGATTGTGCTTTTGGGTGTTCCAGCTTATGAGGACAAATGGGATAGATTAATGCATTTATACAATGATAGGAAAAATTGCATCCTCCATCTGCTCTCTTCATAATGACAACTGGCAAAGAAGAACTTTGGTCATATAGAGCTTTTTTGATGCCAACATTTTGTGTTCAGCATGCATGCAAATATTATATGGAAGGTTTCTAGAAATCTTTTTTGCACAAATAATAAAACTAAACAGTATTTGAAAAAACTATATCATATTTTGAGATGATATAAATTAGAGTTATGTTACATGGGTGGAAGAGTACAAAATAATGATTGCAAAAATAATTGTTTTTATTTTACAACAAAAAGATATTGAACCAAAAATGGGAAAGGAAAGAAGAGTAAGAAAATCGCAGTAATATTAATATTATTTATTATTTTAAAGAAAAGGTACCGTATATACTCGTGTATAAGCCCACCTGTGTATAAGCCGACCCCCCTACTTTTGCCCTCAAAACCTGGGAAAACCTATTGACTCGTGTAAAAGCCGAGGGTGGACCCCAGCACAGGTATACAGCCCCCTGCAGTGTGGTATACAGCAGCCTCCCCAGTGGTATATACAGGCCCCAGCAGTGTTACAGCAGCCTCCCCAGTGGTATATACAGCAGCAGCCCCAGTGGTGTATACAGCAGACGCCCCAGTGGTATACAGGCACCCCCCATGGGTATACAGGGCCCCCCCCCTGCTGCCACAAACCTGTAAAGTAATAGATCATTATACTTATCCCTGTTGTCATCGCCGCTGCCACCATCATGCTCCTCCGGCTTCATCCGGCTTCTTCCGGCTTCCTCCTCCGGCGCACAGACAATTACGTCATTGCCTGCGCCCACCGGAGGAGGAAGCCGGAAGAAGCCAGATGAAGCCGGAGGAGCGCGATGGTGGCGGCGGCGACGGCAACAGGGATAAGTATAGTGAACTATTACTTTACAGGTTTGCGGCAGCAACGGGGGGGCCCTGTATACCCATGGGGGTGCGCCTGTATACCGATGACTCGCGTATAAGCCATCGTTTTTGGGCTGAAAAACTCGGCTTATACGCGAATATATACGGTAGCTGTTTTTAAATAAGAAAATAGAAAACACTGAAGCAAAAATAATTGTAGAAATGTAAAATTATATTCCATTCAAAATTCTCTACTATATTATGAGGAAGTTTATTGTCATACATTTCCTGTACCTCTATATGGTACGTAGGAACTATTTTGTTAAATTTTGGGTTGTTTGGAAAAGTTATAGAGTTTGAGCTTTTATATTTTACTTGTACGTTCCTCATCTAACCACGTGCAAGACTTCGCCCGAGCATCCCCCATTCATTCTCTGGAAATCTGCACCTCAAAACATTCGACTGTCCACCACACTCGGAACCTTCAAGTGGAACCTGAATACCCATTTCTACAGCCTGCAATGACGACGGTGCCACCTCACCACCACTGGACCCGGTACTTTACCACCACTAGATGTCCTGTCAGGACCTTGCAAACTGGCCGATCAGGTGGCCGCTAGCGATGACGTAGTTGTGACGTGGCGCCATCTGATTGCCCAGATCGCTACCAGCCATCTGATTGACTGGTAGTGACAGGTCCTTGTCCAGCGATCGGATGTTGTCTCTGCCGGTCCCAGTGCAGGCGTCAGACAGGTGAGTATGTAATTTTATTATTTTTAACAGCTTTGATTTACTTTTAGGCTACATTTGCAGTGTATCTATAGATACACTGCGAAAGTATTCGTACTCGCACTCGCTATACTCGCAATGAGTAGTGAGTATCGGTACCTACTTGTTGCGAGTATAGCAAGCACGAATATTAAGGTACTCGCTCATTTCTAATTGTTCTGTATAGAACAAGTGATTGGGTAATCACAGCTTCAAATCCCCCAAATGGGCTATTAAATGCAACAAAAACTGAAGAAAAAAAATATAAAAAAATAAAAAAAAAAGTTAAAATCACCCCTTTGGCTAGGGTCACACTTGAGCCCTGGATCGGTTAAAAGTATCAGGTTTTCAACTTAGGCTAGGGTCACACTTGCAGCAGAATTTTTTAAATCTTGATCCGGTTTTGAGCTGTAAAAAAGCTCAAAACCGTATCAGGAACCGCTCCCCATAGGAGCCCATTATGTTAACCAGATTGCTCTACATGCAATCCGGTTACCGCATCCGGATCTGCAGCCTGCGGTAAAAATCATGCAGGCTGCAGTTTTCGGAGCGGTTTTGCTAACTGCAATGCAGTAACTGGATTGCTCCGGATGTGTAATCCTGAGCAATGCGGTTATCGTCTACTTTGTTCATCCCTGCTGCCGCAGGGATGAACAAAGTGTTAAATGTTATTAAAACATTATATATTAATAGTAGCTGTGGTCAACATGTCTCTAGGGGGTGCATACTCTCCCTAGAGACATGCTGTCCACTCCTGTGGGCATGTGAGGGGTTAATGAGGCAGTTATACTATTGCCAGCTTTTGTCAGCTTTGTACAAATTTCTGAATGAAGCCGCGGCTCCTGACAGTAGAGGAGATACTGTACGTAATGTACGTATAGTATCAGCCGCTGTCCTTGGTCCTGTAAGCATTAACATTAGGTGTATGCCAGTGCTGCTATTAATATTTAATGTTTTAATAACATTTAACACTTTGTTCATCCCTGCCTTCACGCAGGCTGCATAGCGGCGAACGCGGACCCTAGCAATCCGCTGTGTTCCCTGGATACCAGCTACACTGCGGGCTGCAAGGAGTGCGATTTGCACCACGCACAGGGGAACGCAGCATGATACATTCCCCTGTACATGGTGCAAATCGCACTGCCCATAGATCTTACTGTATAAGGCTTCAGGACTTCGGACAGCGCACATACAATAGCTATAATAGCTATAGTATGCGCAGCTGTCAGGGGAGCCCGGCGCTTTCATTGATAAAACTGTACAGCAGCTGAGAGAAGCTGGCTGCTGTACAGAAGTGAATAAATCATTATATGCCCACCTGAGTGGGTGGAAGGTCTCTAGGGGGAGTGGGCACCCCTAGAGACATTATAGGAACATTTATTAATAACCTTTAACACTTTTTACCCACAGAGAACACTTTGCTTATCCCGGCTGCCGCAAAGTCTATGCGGTAACCATATTGCTCAGGATTACACATCCTGAGCAATCCGGTACTCTCATTGCAGATGATAGAACCGCTCCGAAAACTGCAGCCTGCATGATTTTTCACGCAGGCTGCAGAGCGGGAAACCGGATTGCTTGTGAAGCAATCCGGTTTTTATCATAGGCTCCTATGAGGAGCGTTTCCTGATCCAGTTTAGAGATTTTTAAAAGCTCAAAACTGGATCAGGTTTTAAAAAAAAAAAAACTGTGACCATAGCCTTAAACATACATGGCTGTGATTGTGCAGCTAGTGGCTGATATATGCAGTCCTCGATGCAAACACTGTCACAATTCCCAGTCTTGTGATGGCATGAATGTAATATGAAGACATGTGCTCATGTGATGACTAAATGTCTTTGGCTTCTCTCAATAGAATCTGGAGAAAAGTAATCATCACGTGACCATAAGTAGCAAATCACAGACATGCCATCATGTCTCACACTAGGAATCATGACAAAGATTAATTTTAATGTTGAGTGCCTGTGGTCAGTGTTATCAGTGTTTTGGATGCAGCATGTTTTTGTTGTGTAGTTCAGTACAAGCACAGTGTATGGGATTATGAAAACCCTGTGTCCACTTTGCTTGTTTTCTCTGCAACATAAAATGACATGCGGTGCAGCTTCCCGAGTCACAGTATGGCTAGGGTCACACTGGGTTATGGACCTACATTTCCAGGCAGCGCAAATACCGAAGGGCGTTAACGGCATGCGCTGCCTGGAAACAGAGGCCCATAGCAACCCATTACTTACCTTAGTAGCAGCCGCACACAGAGCGGCAGGACGTGTGCTTTTCCTTAGTGCGGTGAAGACAAGCGGCCACCCAGCAGCTCTGTGTGTTGCTGCTACTAAGGTAAACAAAGGGTTTCTATGGACCCACGTTTCCAGGCAACGCTTGCCTTTAACGCTGTCCGGTCTTAGCAATGGCCTGGAAACGTGGGTTCATAACCCAGTGTGACCCTAGGCTATGTCAATTTATTCCTGCGGAGTCGTGAGTGTTATCAGAGGAAAAACACAGCAAAAATACACTGCATCATGATCATGGGTATCTACAGTGCATTATCCTGCACAGGACACTAGCATCTCTGCAGAGAAACCACGCTGCATCTAAACCGCGGTGTTTCCAGATTGTGGGAACATACCTGAAGGCTACGTGGCCACTGGGTGTTTGTACTTTATTTTAGGAGATCTATTTTTGGTGCATCATTTGCACTCAAAACAGATCCTCTTATTTTTTGCCAAAAAAAAAGCATCAAAATCACATCATCGGTTTGTGCTTCATTCTGCTCCCTTTTTTAGTGCTGTACTTCTGCTTTTTCAAAGCAAAACCACAGTACTATTCCATAAGGGTCAGGGGGGACACAGACAGACTCACACTTTATTACCTGCTCCAAGGTCCATGGTGTCCAGTCCAGTGACCTGTTACTTTCCTGTATCGTGCGGTAACAGGTCACCTGACTGTGTCACACTGCCGCAGCTCTTGCGTTGTGGAATGCGCAGTAAAAAAGCCTCACAATTGGACTGTGTGAATACCAATTTGTTTGTGATTTTTTTTTTATATTACAATGGAGTCAATGGAGAAAGCGCAGCAGAAAAACAGAGTAATTATTGATGCTCATTATTCTGGATCCGCTTTCTGCACCACTAATGCAGCAGTCAAATGCGTCATCTTCACAGCAAATTGAAAATCCCATTCACCTTGCTGCAGATGCAGTGACTGATCTGTTTTTGGTACAGTTTAAAAAAAATGCAGCATCAAAAATAGATCGAAAATCACCAGTGTGCACATAGCCTACGAGTTGTAACAGAGCTTGTTCCAACAAATGTATATTTGGTCAGTATGATGCCCATGTCAGACAGCAAACTGATTTGGTAATAACCCGAGTACCAAGGTACATGAGATATTATGTTCAATGTACAGACCCGGCCAGTGCATGTCACCAGCAGGCCACAGTGTAAATTTTGTGGACTTATGACAGACACTTTGCTTAGTGACTACTACTGACTACATGTTCATATATAAATTAATTTTTATAATATAAAACAAGATTCTTACAGTTTTTTTTCCAGAGGCTGTGCATTTTTCTTTAGTGTCAGAGAGGCCACATGAGTCTTCTGCTGCAGTTCCTGCAATCTGCCATTCCAGGGTACAGAGGACACTATCATCTCCTGTCAGCCAATCACAGATGTGCTTATAAAGCGGAATCTGTGATTAGCTGACAGGAGATGAGGCACAAATGTCCCTGTATGCAGGGCTAACAAGTTATATGGCTGGACCAAGGTCACACAGCCCTCTCCCCCTTATAGTGGCTATGACAGGGTTAATGTCCTGCTTCATAATCTCCTTTTCCCTTCCAGCCCCCACTCCTCTCATACCCTCTGTGGATCCCCAGCAGCACATGAGCACATGGAGCAGACTCAGCAGAGTGAGTCACACTGTGCCACTGTGAGGGACTACCTCCTCCCCCTGTGAGTCTCCACAGTCATGACCAGTAGCAGCAGCATTAACAGGTGAGGAAAGGGGCCCATGTCAGGTGTACTGTTCAGCAGAGGGGCCCCTGCATCTCTTGTTAGCACTGGTTCTGCCTTTGGCTCTTTGATGGACTTTGCAGTTTCATCCGTTCTTCAAGGACTCCCCTCGTCCTGGGCCCAGTGCAGGTTAGGGTCACACTTGGCAGTTTGTTTTTCTGCCTTCTCCAAACCTGATTCTGTTTTTGGAGATGATTGCATCCCAAAAACGCTATGCATTAACATCATGCGTTAATGGATGATACCTATATGTAGCATGCGTTAACGGATGCGTTTCCCATAGGGCCCCATGCTAAGAAAACGCTATGTGTTTTTTTACTGCACCCAAAAACGCTGCTAGTAGCATTTCTGGGTGCACTAAAAAAACAGCGTTTTTTAGCATCGCATTTTGACACTGCGTTTTTTGCATGGGAGCCTATGCATCCTTTAAAACCATCAGTTTTTCAAGAATTCTAAGGTTGGGGTCACACTTTGAAAGGTAATTACGGTGACCGCATCCAAATCCGGATACAGTAACCGCAATTGCCTTCACACACATTTTTGTGGAAAAATGTGTGCTGTAAACCGCAATGCGGTAACCGAATTGCTCCGGATGTGTAATCCTGAGCAATCCGGTTACCGTCTATCTAGTGCAGTTGCTCCTTCCTTGACCATGACACTGCCAAAACGCTTGTCCACGCCCTCATTATCTCCCGCCTCGACTACTGCAACCTCCTGTTCACCGGTCTCCCCGCTTCATCCCTTGCACCCCTCCAAACCATCCTCAATAGACATTGCATGGGGCTTGCCGCAAGTGAACCGCAAGTGCGCCCGTTATGCGGTAATCACGGCAGTTGCTGTTTTTTACCGCAACTGCCGCGATCAGCGATTACCGCTGATGTGAAAGGGGCCTAAAACTGTTTTTTTTTTAAGATTTTCTTGATATCAATATACCCATATTAATATGCACATCTTAAATATATGCAATTAATATTTTGGTACATAAAGTCCATAACATATGGGCAGTACAGGCAGTACTGATTGACATCAACCTTAGGAAACATACAGTTAGGGCCAGAAATATTTGGACAGTGACACAATTTTGGCGAGTTGGGCTCTGCATGCCACCACATTGGATTTGAAATGAAACCTCTACAACAGAATTCAAGTGCAGATTGTAACGTTTAATTTGAAGGGTTGAACAAAAATATCTGATAGAAAATGTAGGAATTGTACACATTTCTTTACAAACACTCCACATTTTAGGAGGTCAAAAGTAATTGGACAAATAAACATAACCCAAACAAAATATTTTTATTTTCAATATTTTGTTGCGAATCCTTTGGAGGCAATCACTGTCTTAAGTCTGGAACCCATGGACATCACCAAACGCTGGGTTTCCTCCTTCTTAATGCTTTGCCAGGCCTTTACAGCCGCAGCCTTCAGGTCTTGCTTGTTTGTGGGTCTTTCCGTCTTAAGTCTGGATTTGAGCAAGTGAAATGCATGCTCAATTGGGTTACGATCTGGTGATTGACTTGGCCATTGCAGAATGTTACACTTTTTTGCACTCATGAACTCCTGGGTAGCTTTGGCTGTATGCTTGGGGTCATTGTCCATCTGTACTATGAAGCGCCGTCCAATCAACTTTGCAGCATTTGGCTGAATCTGGGCTGAAAGTATATCCCGGTACACTTCAGAATTCATCCGGCTACTCTTGTCTGCTGTTATGTCATCAATAAACACAAGTGACCCAGTGCCATTGAAAGCCATGCATGCCCATGCCATCACGTTGCCTCCACCATGTTTTACAGAGGATGTGGTGGGCCTTGGATCATGTGCCGTTCCCTTTCTTCTCCAGACTTTTTTCTTCCCATCATTCTGGTACAGGTTGATCTTTGTCTCATCTGTCCACAGAATACTTTTCCAGAACTGAGCTGGCTTCTTGAGGTGTTTTTCAGCAAATTTAACTCTGGCCTGTCTATTTTTGGAATTGATGAATGGTTTGCATCTAGATGTGAACCCTTTGTATTTACTGTCATGGAGTCTTCTTTTTACTGTTGACTTAGAGACAGATACACCTACTTCACTGAGAGTGTTCTGGACTTCAGTTGATGTTGTGAACGGGTTCTTCTTCACCAAATAAAGTATGCGGCGATCATCCACCACTGTTGTCATCCGTGAACGCCCAGGCCTTTTAGAGTTCCCAAGCTCACCAGTCAATTCCTTTTTTCTCAGAATGTACCCAACTGTTGATTTTGCTACTCCAAGCATGTCTGCTATCTCTCTGATGGATTTTTTCTTTTTTTTCAGCCTCAGGATGTTCTGCTTTACCTCAATTGAGAGTTCCTTTGACCGCATGTTGTCTGGTCACAGCAACAGCTTCCAAATGCAAAACCACACACCTGGAATCCACCCCTGACCTTTTAACTACTTCATTGATTACAGGTTAACGAGGGAGACGCCTTCAGAGTTAATTGCAGCCCTTAGAGTCCATTGTCCAATTACTTTTGGTCCCTTCAAAAAGAGGAGGCTATGCTTTACAGAGCTATGATTCCTAAACCCTTTCTCCGATTTGGATGTGGAAACTCTCATATTGCAGCTGGGAGTGTGCACTTTCAGCCCATATTATATATATATAATTGTATTTCTGAACATGTTTTTGTAAACAGCTAAAATAACAAAACTTGTGTCACTGTCCAAATATTTCTGGCCCTAACTGTATATGGTGTCTTTCCTTTCACAATAGCAGAATATTACAATGGTAACAGCCCTTCCACAGAACACAGAATCTATCAAATCTACAAAAAAAGAGTACAAGATGGATGTAAAACTGAATTACAGTAATAAATGAAACTATGTTCTTCTACATGCTTTCTTTGGTATTATCTTCAGAACAGCAGACTGTACAATCCATTTGATGTAGAAGACCAGTGTATGTCATAGTGTTTGTCATATATTGCATTCGTAGAGCATTTATTTTCTTGTAAATGAAAGTATGAGGGCTATTCGAAAGGCTAAGGGCTATTCAGGCTAAAGACTTTTGGCAAAATATTAGTGAAACTCAAGCTTCAAGAACAATTAGCTGTAAATTATATAGGTCAAAATGATTCAAAATGTATGATTCACTCTGATCAAAGGGAAATAACATGTATCAAACAGTAAGAGCTTTTTGGTTGATGTTGGTTTCACCAGAGGAGTTTATAATGGGGCAGCAATAAAAGTGGATACAATTAAGCAAAGGAGGGTGCTATAGAAATTGACTAAAAGGAAATTAGCAGGATTCTTTTGGAAAATGAAAAGACAATAACATAGTACCGAAATTGCTAACATTGAGAAATGGTGTGAAGACTTTTAATTGCTCACATAATTGGGATGAAAAATTATAATGAGCATTCAGCACTCAAAGAAACCAGCTTTATTTCACAAATTTTTTGTAATAACATTTTTCAAGTGTAATAGCTGAAGCTTAATGAACCCTCTGACAAATTATGTGGAGATAAAGTGGCGACACAGTGCATTTAGTCTCTATTACTATTATTATTGTTTTTTTGACTTGTTAATGGTTTGTGTCCTCTATGATCACAGGACTATACATGTACAGAAAAGTGACATGAATAAAATGAATACCATGTGGATCAGTCTATTTAATATATTTAATGTTGATGGCAATAGTTAAATAATAGTATTACTTGTTTTATAACCTTTAGATAAGATTAACTAAAAAGAAAAGTTTGTTTCTTCACAACATTTAGGTTTTTAGTGACTTAATTAGTTATTGTAGTTTGATTTAATTATTTTAGTGCTTTTCATTAGTAGTTAATAGAGATAGGCGAACCCTTTGAAGTTTGGGTTTGATTCGGATCATCAAACAATTCGCCAAACTTTCTAAATCAATTCAAATCAATGGGAAACAAAATCAAGGGCCTAGAAAACACTTTAAAAGGGGCACAAAAGCTACATTAAAGGGAACTTGTCACCCCCTTTGGGCATTTTGAACTGTGCACACCAGCATTAACATAATGTAAATAGAGTTCTTGTAACCCCTCTATGTGTCCAGACATCCGCCTCGTACCTGAAAAATCAACTTTTATTCTCTTTCGCCTTGTTTCCTATTAGGTCTGGGAGGTATGCTCTCTGGTCCTGGTGGATTAGGTCCTCCCCACCCCTCATAAATCAAGCAACAGCTCCAATAAATGTTATGCTTCACCACCCTCAGGTGGCACAAGTATTAGTTTCACAGGGTGCTACTGGAAAAATTAGTCAGTCAGATGTATAGGCCTATTGGGCAGGGGACCCTGATAAGTCATGCATCCGTTCCAATAATTTTTTTGCTCTGCCACCCTCAGTTGGCACAAGTTCCAGTTCCACGGAATACTACTGGAAGAATTACTCAACTAGATCAGTCACATGTATAGAGCAGGGTGCCCTAATAAGTCATGCAAGCGCTCCAATAAATATTGGGATAGTGGATAGATAGTTTGCTTCGGTGTAGGGCCGCCACAGGTTTCACACTTTTATCGCACACGGCTTTCCCTGGCTCCAGGTTTAGTGGATACAGACATTGTTGAAACCCGACCTGAATAAGCTGTCCACACTGCATGATGGTGGTGAGCCCAGGCACTGCAGTACAGACCTGAATGGATTATTTCTTAACTGTTGCAGCATTAAGGGAGAGGTCTACGGCGCAGCTGGAGGCACTAGAGGAGATGAAGGAGACAGAAGCAGTGGATAAAGAGGTACATGCAGAGGTCTGTCTCAAAAGACTTGGGCATTTCAAGACTTGGGGGGTCCCATACCCTGCCTGGCCCCATAGCAACCACAGTCACCCACTGCCCAGTGAGCGAATTGTAATGCCCCTGGCCATGTTTGCTCATCCAGGTGTCAGTAGTGATATGCACGCTGTCAAACACAGAGTTTCTCAAGCAAAAGGAGAAGTTGTCTATAACATGATGATTTAGCGCAGGCACAGCTTTCTTTGAGAAGAAATGGTGACTGGGAACTGATGGCCATCACCCTTTGGAAACTATTTGTGTTTGCGAGGTAGAAAGCCAGCATTTCCGTGGCCAACAAATTGGAGATGGTGAGAGTCAAGCTCTTTGCTTTGGGATTTGAAGAAAAAATAATCTTTTCCATGACTACAACTGTGGGACCAAGGGCTGGCTGTGGTGCTGGGAGAGGGGGGAGTAGGGTGTACCTGACAAACTGCTTCACTAGGATGTATGTGCTTGGTGTCTGCGTTTGTCAAAACCAGTACTCATGTCCACTTTCATCACAGCTGATGGGTTCTCATTCACCAGTGTGTAGGAGGTAAACAAGTGGAGGTTCTGTGGCTGAACACCTGTCGGACAACATTTGCCACGGTGATGGAGTAGGATGCAGTTGATGGGGTGGACAGTGCTCAGTGAGACCCACTAGGCACAGTTTTAGCACAGTAATTTTTCCAGAGTAATGCATGGTGGTGGGCTACGTGGTGGTTTATGCATGTAAGAGTCAAATTGTTGCTTTTTTGCCTCTATTGAGATGTTTTTTTAAAAACTTTGCAAATAATGAGAGTTCGGTCTTATTTTGCAATGTCAAAAAAGGTCCATGCTAGGCAACTCTTGCCTCCTCGGACAACTGCAAACCCTCGACCACTTCTGTTCAGAGTCAGAGTTGTGGCTAAGGATGCAGTGCCTGTCGTGCTTGCAGCCCTCAGTCTCTGTGCAGGAAGACACAACTGTGATGAAATGGACCCCTTTAATATATAATGTAGGAGGATTTCTTATTTATCCTGACAATATTGTATTTTGGTTTGCAAACTTGTAATATGCCACTCATGGGTTACACAAGATTTCTAGGAGCCTGCTAGTATTTAAAGTGGGTAATGTAATTATCTACCTTGTGATAAGCAACTCATTGTAAATACAAGTCTTGTAGATGTTTGGTGATGTGGATTTATGTAATGCAATTATCTCTCCTCTGTAAGGTCAGAGAAACGTAATCCTGTTAGAATGCCATTGTATTACGACATGGATTGTTGACTCTATGTAAATGCTCCATTGTTTAATGTCATGGATTGCAGACTAAATGTATCCTGCTAGGTGCTATGTTAATCAGTATGTGGCTCTCCCTTGACAGCACTGCAATACTACTAGAAATGTTTTAGGCTTGAGATTCAGCCAATGAGAAGACAGTTTTATTCCAGCAATTGTGAAGTTCCCAATATCCTGCAATGAAGGCTGAAGATATATAAGGAGACCTGTTCATTAACCAAGGTGATTTTAGATTCTGTCTAGTGCCCTCAGTCTAGGGATTTCGGTCCCAGCTAGAGGTGCACTGGATTAGATACAGGCAGTTAATCTAGGATATTCGGGTCCAATTGGCCGGCCATAACCAAAGGCCTAGGCATTTCAGTGCTGACTAAGGGGATCAGAACCTGAATTATAAAACCACGAGTATCGAATTATCGGATTCAGCTGACAAAGACTGCATAAGGAAGCAAGACAGGTTCGGATGATCCAGTCACCTGGCTACAGACTTTGCTGTGCTATATTCTAACCCTGGTGAGCCAGCGGAAGGGTGAGACTCTGTTGCCTGTTACATCTTGTGTTTTTGCTGGTTATGTGTTATATGCTGTTGACTGTTTAGGGATCCAATAAAGCCTTAATATTGTGATTCCCTCACCCTGTGTTGTCTGAGTAGTGTCCCGCCCACTGTTAAGGAGCTCGGGTGTTCAGTTTGGGGATGAGTCCTGGTCTACATTGTCTTTACAAAGGCGGCTCGGCCAGCGGACGAGAGCACCCACTGATTGCCGTTTCTCCACAATTTCTCGCCATGAAAGTCACCTTATTCCTCTTTCTGCCCTGAACGTACAGTGCAATGCTGGTCCCCCTCAGGTATCTGATTCTCATTATCGTCATTATCACCACCTCCCCCGGGGTTTAACATCTGGTGACGAGTGACTGGATTCTACTGGTACCCTATTTTGTCTGTCTGCGGATCCAACTACAATAGATTTTGAGCACCGATGCAGATACTTTTCTGCTCTGGAGTATGTGAATCTTTGGGGAAGACCTCTGATGCCCATAGAATAGAATGTGTGAACATCTTTATAGAATTGACCATCTGTAGGGATGAAGAGAAAAAAAAAAAACATATTTGGCCACTTACAAATATCCATTGCATTTAGCAGAATGTTGTTTGCCACTCTTGGGGGATAACCCATGTCTCCCAACACCGATGCTCAATCTTCTACAACCCTGGCATGGGGGCAATGGGGGCGATTGTAGCATCCGCGTCCATCCATGCCACAAGGAGGAAACTGGTGGTATTACTGGACACGAGGTCACCACAGGGCATCCATTAAAACATCAGTCCTTTTAGGATTAATTTAGCTGTATACAAGCAGGCAGAGTATATAGCACACTACGGTGTACCACAAGAGTTTGCACACCTGGGGCTGGGGTACAGGCTTCTAATATCTATCCATCCAATCCTTTTTAGGATTAATTTAGCTGTATACAGACAGGATATATAGCACACTTTTAAAACCCATGTAGTACATTTTATACAATGAGCAAGGATGGTGGTAAGGGACGAGGAACTGGATTTGATGGTGATGGTGCACACAACAAACCCCCACATGTTCTTGTCCGACCTTCCTGTCTAAATTCAAAGGGGATGACAGCACACCACTATTAAACTCAGAGCAGTGTCAACAGGTTGTTAGTTGGTTAGCGGATAATGCTTCCAGTCAGTTTTCCACCACCACAACCACCCTGTCTTCCACATGGTCAAGTCTCAGTAGCCGTGAGTCTGGACCTCATATTCCTCACCCTGATCTTCCTTCCTCCCACGATGCCGAAAGCCCGGACAAAACTGATCCCACACTTAGACAATCTGAAAAGCTGTAAACTTTTCCATTCATAGATTCGGGCCTCTCGTCCTCTCCACTTGAAATGGGGCATGATGAGATCGTATGTAGCAATGCCCAAATATTTGAGCAGCCACGGTCATACAAAGGCAACAGTGGGAAAGTGTCACAAGAGGTGGACGAAAATGAGACACAATTGCCAGAAAATCAGGAGGAGGACTACGGTGCGGCAGTGGTAGACTACATGGTGGATGATCTAGTAACTGACCCAACCTGGCAGGCGGACATGCAGAGGACAGCTGCACACAGGTGGAGGGAGGTGTAGCACCCCAACAGCCAGGAAAAAGCAGTGTGGTGGCCGCAGACAGAAGGCAAGCAACTGTTCTCTGTAACACCAACATGACGGAAGTTGCCGGTACAACTCTCAGGTATTCCTGAGTCTGGCTGTTTTTTAAGGAGTCTGCTGATAAATACAAAAAGGCCATCTGCACCACATGCTATGCCAGCATTAGCAGGGGTTGAAGGAAAGAATTAAATGGGCGCACCACAATCCTAAATGTAAAAAGGGTGCTCATCGTGCCATGTGTGGAGCGACTTTGAAGGAAAGGAAGACAAGGCACACCATGGGAGAAACACCATGCGAATGAAAACAAGTGTAAAAATGAAAAGATCTCTTTATTAATGTACAAGTGCAAGGGAAATAAAAACAATTAAAACCATAGGGGGCTCCCCAGGTTGGTTGACAGCCAAAGGATATCGTAGTGTAATTGCAATGGCATGTTCATGGAATATCCAACATAAATAACAAACAATAGATCTTAACAATAGGGTGGTGGCAAGACGAGGTCCGTGAATGACGAAGTAATAATAAATATAGTGGGTGCCTCAATGGTGGGATACTAAGTGACAATTAAACACGTATTGTATCATACTAGTGGTATACCCACTCAGGGTTGCCCATACTATACAGATATAAAATGAAATATGGTATGGACACATGTAAGAGGTGATCTAAATAACCTGGCATAATGAACAGTATATACTATGTATTGCAATGGACAAGTATAAGGGTTATCATTCAAACACCGATATCCCAAAGGGGGTATGAGATTGTAGCAACAATCCTTAATGCATTGGAGTAATATCATCCCAAAGCCCTGAATGCAGGGTGATAGTCAAAAGGAATATAGGGAGTATAGAATATAAACCACACAATAGACACAGTAAACAATATATGGTGCATATTATAATAGACAGGAATAAGGGTTAACATTCAAACACCAATATCCCCATAGGGGTATGAGGTTATGGCAATAATCCTTGATGCATTGAAGTATGAACCAATATCGCCCTGGATACCGGGTAATAGTCAGAGGGGTTATAGGGAATATAGCATGTAGACTATGCAGTACACATAAATACAGTTGTGCCAGGTACAAAACAAATTTCACACATGAATATACCTATGTAAACTGATCAAAATGAGCATAAAATTAACTGTAGGTGATGTCATAGTAATGGAGTAGCATGGTTTACCCATTATCACTTCAAGGTTACTGGAGTAGTACAGATATAAGATTGAAATGGATCTAACCAGATATGGATGGTACACGACTTGTAAGAGCATAATAAACAGTGAGGATGATGTGTGAACAATGAGGAGGAAGAAGAACAGGAGCTAGTTTCATGTGCTATAGACAGTACTAACTGCACAACTGTCATACCGTCTGCTCAGCATGGATGGCCAGAGGACAGGGAGGAGGAGGAGGAGGGGAGCATGGTTAGTCGTCCTCTTGGTGAGGACACGCAGTCTTGCCTGTTACCAGTCTGGCACGGATGGCTAACTTTATGTTACGTTGCCTGTCCCGTGACCCTCGTGTCATCAAAATCTTGGGTGACACTCATTACTGGTTAGTGACACTTTTAGACCCCAGCTACTCTTATCAAAATGAACAACGGCTGGATTGGACCAGACTTTTCAACACCACCAAATGATAGCAGTTTAATATATACTCAAAGCCAGTGTCTTTTTTTGGGGAGGTATATTCCCATGCTCCTCTTCACCCCCACACATAGCTATATGCTTCCTAATTTTGGCTATTTGCTCTAGTCCTCCTTCTTCTCCTCATCCTGCACCACCATATCACCAGGGTGACCGTGGTCAATGATGAAACACCTATATGATACATCTTTTTCCCGAGGCAGAGAGGTCTACAAAAATGAGGTAGTAGCAGAAAGCCCTTGAAGAATTAGTCAAAAATTTCCCTTCTGATAATGCTAGCGACAGAGGTCACAGTTTGGTGGACAACCAAGGAGTACAGACAAGAGAGACACAACTCCAATCTAGCAGAGGCAGGGGAACACTCTCAAAGTTTTGGGAGAGTTTTCTCAGCCCCTCCCATGGCACAGGCCCTGAGGCACAGGGTACTCTCACAAGGACTGCAAGGTTTATGCTAAAGGAGTACATTACTGACCATACTAATGTCCTCCGTGATTACTCTGTGCCTTATAATTATTGGGTATCCAAGCTGGACATGTGGCATGAACTGGCTATCTATGCTTTGGAAGTTCTGACCTGCCCTGCCGCTAGCATTTTGGTAGAGCGAGTTTTAGTGCCGCAGAGGGAATTATTACTGATAAGAGCACCTGCCTGTCAACTGAAAATGCTGACAGGCTGACTCTTATCAAAATGAACAACGGCTCAATTGGACCAGACTTTTCAACACCACCAAATGATAGCAGCGAAATATAAACTCAAAGACAGTGTCTTTTTTGGGGAGGTATATTCCCATGCTCCTCTTCACCCCCACACAAGGCTATACACTTCCTGATTTTGGCTATTTGCTCTAGTCCTCCTACTTCTCCTCATCCTGCACCAACATATCACCAGGTTGACCATGGTCAATGATGCAACACCTGCATGATATTTTTAAAGGGTGTTTATGATGCCCGTAACCCAAGAAAAAGACAGTATATTCATGTATATCCACAAGGGGTAAATGTTTCAGTCCATACTTAGTGCAAGGGCATTACAAGTATAGGAGACCCACTCCTTTGTAATGGGAACGTTGTTTTATGAGGTGTCTGCCAACCACAACCCAGAAGAGCTCTGTGACAGCATCCGTGGTCTAGCCAGGAGATCCCGCGATACTATCACGGAATCTCTGGTGCAGGTGGGGAACAGTGCGTTCTCCTCCGCGGGGCCTTTGGATCCCACTGTCAGAGATTGACGGCGGGATCCAAAGGGTTAACAGCACCGATCGGATCCCAGATACTCCTGCATGTATGAGTCCCTTTGTATAGCAGGAATTATTTTGGCAAATTTGGTCTTGTATCGGGAATCTAAGAGAGTGGCAACCCAGTAGTCAGCATTGCTTCTAATTCGGACTGAGGGCCATGTTGCAGGTAGTGCAGCAAGAAGGCGCTCATGTGTCTTGCGCATCCAGGAGGACCAAGTCCTTGTTGTGTTAGTAGTGGGCAGGTGAGAATCATGCTTGCTTCCTCTGCCCTCTCCTCCCCAACCTCGCACAACGAAAATGTCATCAAGGTCTCCCTCATCTGCTGACTCTTCCATAACTATCGCCAGTTCGTCCTCCATTTCTTCCTGGACTCCTGCAACTTTCTCAAGAGTTTGTTTGCTACCATGCGCCCTCGTTAATCCGTCTCCACCACCCTCCCATGCCTGCTGTATTGGTGCTGCCGATCATGAGGACCTTGGAAATGTTGTAATCCCTTCCGCATAGGACTCCTCCTGTACTTCCTCCACCTCCACTTGCCCCACCACCTGACTCCGAATATTGTTTAGAGTGAGCTCCAGCATGTAGAAGACCGGAATAGTCATGCTGATAATGGTATTGTCAGCACTAAACATCTTCGTTGCCATCTCAAAACTGTGCAAAAGGGTGCATAGGTCCTTGATCTGAGACCACTCCTGCAGCGTGATCTTTCCCACCTCTGGATCTCGTTGGCCCAGGCTATACATCATAATATATTTCACCAGGGCTCTGCGGTGCTGCCACATCAGTCCCCGTGAACAAGCGGCAGCGAAACGGACGTAGGGGCGTGCTACCTGGCGGGACTCAGGGTGGGTGATTCGAGGCTCTTACCTGTGCTTGATATGGGTGAGTGATGTGTGCCTTGTGGTACTTCCTGATTATATGTCCCATTTTCTTGCATTTTACTACCACAAAGGTTTTTGACCTTATACCTTATGTGTTCACTCACTGAGTGATTACCTGCCTGTAACCATTTGTGGGAATCTCCCAATTGTACTTCATTGTATAACGTGTATGTGTCTGCTTTTATATTTGTGCTAAAATAAAGGTGATATTTTATGTAACTATAACTCCTTAGTGGTTTCCACTTGTTTAATAATTTGTTGGAGTGTTACCAATAATGTCCTATAACAATACACACCAAATATGGTAAACTATCAGTGACCATGAGAGTAAATATTATGGTGTGGTGTGTTATGTTTTTGAAAATTCTGAAGTTACCTTTACACGTCGCAACATTGCATGCAATTTCACTTGCAACTTACTGGTTGCAGTGAAATCATGGACACATTGTTCCATTTTGTTGCCGTGTACAAATGTAACAATGTGTCCATGATTTCACTGCAACCAACAAATTGCAAGTGAAATTGCATGCAATGTTGTAACGTGTAAAGGTACCCTTACTTCCCTAAACCTATCTGTCTAACTTTATATTCGCTCACTAGATGAATAAGAACAGAATTAACAGTTTTACACTGTGTAGCGCACACAGCAGCAGCGGTGCCATCTGACGCAGAGCTGCAGCAATGAGAAAATGGTGGCGATGGGGAAAATGGCCGGGTCTTATAGGACTAGGACATGCGACTTACACAGCCAATGATGCCTGACCTTGCTTGTGTGCAAAAAATGCACTTTGCAGTCTGGGACTGTGATTGGCTGGCAGCCTGTACCGCCCCACTGTATATGCAGTTAGGAGAAAAACAAAATGCAGATCGACATTATTGCAGCAGTACTGGTACAACCCCCCCTGCACACTATACACAGAAACTGGATATTAATATTCATTTACAGTATTAGGGCTAGGGTTAGGGTTAAGCTTTTGGTGATCGAAGCGTTATCGAACATAACCTAGAACTGCCGAATTTCAAGCTAATTGTTCAAATTCATCGAATGACTCGAAAACCGCCCAAAACAGTTCGAATTTGAGATTGGCGAACATTCGAATCGAACACCGCTTATCTCTAATTGTGAGTCCGTAAAAGTGTCGTAATACTCAGACAATATTATTCACAGCAGTAACCCGGGAGTCAAAAATGCTTAAAGGGGTCTCCCTCATGCTATTCCCATGTCATTTGAGCACTGTTCTTATACATTTGTGACTTTTTTAGGGTTTATCTAGAATGCCGATGGTGCCGCCAAGCATCTTGATATGCTCGACCCAAGCATCGAACACCCGAGCATTTTACTGCTCGCTCATCACTACCCATTTGTGTTTCCCCACAATCAGTTGTGTGGTTGGAGAGTTGTGACATAGGGTGACACATGGGCAATTGGGGTGAAACCTCTGAGAACTGTAATGTTTGTGATGTTGTGGTGAAGGAACAGAAGGACAATCCACGTGATGTAGCACTTGCCATGAACTGTAACAAAACCTCTTTCTAGGCCTCATCCACAAATTGCTTTGCTGCTGGCAAACAAAGAGACTGTAAGTTGTTCAGTAATAGATGTTGTCATCTTGCTTGGAAAACAAAGAGCCAATGTTTGGTCAGTAGAGCTTTCAGTAGCATTAGCAGTAGCACCTATCCCAGGTACACCTTAAACACCAATCCTACTCCCCATTCTAGCAGCATTTTTCCACTTCCCCTTTCCACCATGACCTCGGCATTTACCACTCATGTTTTATGCACATAGATTTGTAAAGCATTTGTTTGAGTCCAAACACAGCCTTTTTAGTAAAAAATTAAGGGTTTGGCAATTACTGGTTATAGACCAAAAACAGGCATTTTAAGGAACCGTTACATGCTTCAATGTTGTAACAATATCACAAACGATCTCACAGGAGCGCGGTTGTTAGCACATCTTTTTGAGATCATTGGTGAGACGTAACACATCTAGATATCATGAATGATGCACCAACAATGTGGCGAGCAGCTATCGTTTGCACAACCCCGCAAATGATACTTCTTCACTTTTGTGAATAAGCGAAGTCATTAACGACATCGTTATCGCGGTGTCACACACAACGCTGCAGCAGGATTGCCGAACGAAATCATCTGATTTGAGAACATGTTCTCAAATCTGCAATCAGCGATTCAACGATTAATCATAGTTGTATCTCGGTGTCACACGCATTGACGTACTAATGATGTTGTTTCAGCGATATCGTTCATGATATCGTACCGTATAATGGTACCTTTAGGGAAACTGAAGGATTTGACAATCACTGGTTATAGGCAAAAAAATGCCTTTTTACTGCAAACTGAAGGATTTGGGAATCACTGGTTAGTGGCTAAACACAGCTTTTTAGAGGAAACTGAAGGATTTTATAATCACTGGTTATGGTAGGGTTACACACAAGGATATAGTTCAGGATATCGTTCAAAAGTCACGTGATAGAAATCTTTTGAACGATATCCTTTGCACATCCTTGCGTGTAAACATAAGATCTAGGATGAAAAGATCGTTAGATCGTTCATCCTAGATTTTAGATCCTGACCTCAAATCTATCATTCACCGTCCAATTAACTTTCAATTAACCTGCTACATCAGTGTGACAGCAAGATGAACAATATCGTTGAAAAGTCTCCTTATTCCTACTGCTGTCATGTTCTAAAGTTTATAAAAAATCAGTTCTCAGCTTTGATTTAACAAATAAACCCACTGCTGCAGCACTGTGCTACATGTCGTCACATTGCTGCAGGGGCGCCTATAAAGCCGGTGTTTTAGGAGTTAATGTTATTGAGCTACATGGCCCCAGAGAGTGGCCACATTCCCATGGAGCCATGTAGCCCAAAACATTTGCAGCTCAGGGGTTAAATCATCTACTTTGCAGAAGCCGCACTATGTCGGCTCTGCTATAATACTGCATTAAAAACCGGCAGCTCCTGTCATTTGACAGTGCGCCATGAAAATTTACTAAACAGCTTCCTGAATAGGGAGCTGTCCAGGGTACTAACGCTGAATGCGTTCAGCACCCGTCGTTCTCGAAGGTGCTGAGTGCTTTACCACTAATAGCTATGGCGAGTGCATGGGAGTTTCAATGTGTGCGGGTCATAGCTATTAGTGCTAAAGCGTTCAGCACCTTGGAGAGCGATGGGTGCTGAACGCATTCAGCGTTAGTATCATGGACAGCTCCCTATTCAGGAAGCTGTTTAGTACGTTTTCACGGCGCTCTGTCAAATTACATCCTTGTGTGTGAAAGGGCCTTTATAAACGAAAAAATGCTTTTTTAGTACAAACTGAAGGACTTGGCAGTCCTGGTTAAGGCCCAGTTACACACACGGATAATTGTGAAGAGATTGTTCGCAGATCTCTGGTTGCAGTGAAATCATGGACACATTGTTACATTTGTACACGGCCACAAAATGGAACAATGTGTCCATGATTTCACTGCAACCAGAAATCTGTGAACAATCTCTGCACAATTATCTGTGTGTGTAAAGGTGCCGTCACACGCATCAATTTACTGAACGATATTGTTAACGATCACATGCACGTGCGATCGCTAACTATATCGTTCAGATCGCTGGTGAGCTGTCACACAGGCAAACTCACCAGCGATCAATGGACCAGAGTCATCATGGAAACTATTTAAATATCGTTTCCACGATGTCTTGCTCCCGCTGCCAGGCTGCGGTAAGCGGGAGCAAGCTGGTCTCCAATGTAAACTGCGGGTAACTAGGCAGCGCGAGCTGCCTAGATACCCAAAGTATACCTTGGTTACCAGCCTTCTCCGCTCACCGGCTGGTATCCAAGGTACACAGCGGGTAACTATGGTCCTTAGTTACCCGCTGGGTACCTTAGATGCCAGCCGGTGAGCGGAGAAGGCTGGTAACCAAGGTATACTTCGGGTATCTTGGCAGCGCGCGCTGCCTAGTTACCCGCAGTTTACTTTGGATATCAGCTCCCAGCGCTTGCAGAGAGGCGCTGGGAGCTGGCTTATCGGTCGTCTCCCGGTGTCACACGCAGCGATGCTGCGTGTCCACCGGGTTTCCAACGATAGATTTGAGGTCCTGTCCTCACATCAAACGATGAACGATTAGCCGACTAATCGTTCATCGTTTGTAGTGTCACACACAACAATGTCATTTCGACATTGTTCAAGCGTCACAGAACACGTGACTTTTGAACGATATCGGCAACGATATCGTTACGTGTGACAGTACCTTAACTGGGCCTTTAGAGGTCAAACATAGCCTTTTTAGGGGAAACTGAACGATTTTGCAATCACTGGTTTCAGGCAAAAGAAATGCATTTTTAGCACAAACTGAAGGATTTTGCAATCACTGGTTAGGGTGGGTTTACACGCTCAGATATCTGAAACGATATCTTTAGAAAAGTCACGTGAGGGCTATCGTTTCGACATCATTCGTGCGATGTCACACGCATGGATCTCGTTAACAATCTCTAATTTGGCATTGCGCCAGCGTTGATCCGCAGATCTTAGTGAACGATCTCTTAAAGTGGCAGGAATAGGAGAAATCTGAAGGAGATCGTTCATCATAGTGTCACACTGTCCAATGCTGCAATGTGCTGTAGTGTTAATTGGACGATGAATGATAGATTTGAGCTCAGGACCTCAAATTTTTGATGAACGATCTAACGATTTTTCCTTCAGATATCCGATGTTTACACGCAACGATGCAAAAACGATATTGTTTGAACGATGTCAAAGGCGTGACGTTTAAACAATATCGTTTCAGTTATCTGAGCGTGTAAACCCACCCTGAGAGGCCAAGTACAGCCTTTTTAAGCAATACTGAAGGATGGCAATCCTGTTTAGAGGTCAAACATGAAAGAATAAAAAAAAGGGAGCTCACATAGGGTTTTTTCTTTTTTAACAAAATGAATTGTCCCTCTATGGGTGGACTCACCTTTGTGGGTTGTGTGAGCCACAACCAACTGAAGAAACTCAGAGAACAATGCCTCGCTTGTAAGATGAAGATGCAGGAAGAAAAGTCCAGGCTCTGTATCCCGCGCAGACCAATAAAAGTCAGTCTGGTAGTATTTGTCACTCTTCATTTTACCAAAGCGTTTTACAGCAGGTCCTGCTGCGAAACACGTTGGTGAAATAAAGAGTAACAAATATTACTGGGCTAACTGGCTAGGGTCACATTTGGAAGGTTCGCTGCGATTAACGCATCCAGATCCGGATGTGGTAATTGCGTGAGTCTTCAGACACATTTTGTGTTCAAAATGTGTCTTTAAACCCGAATCCGGTAACCGGATTGCTCATAATGTGCAATCCGGTTGCCGGATTCTTTGTTCATCCCTGCGGCTGCGGGGATGAAAAAAGGGTTAATGTTAATATAATATGTAGGCACCCTGTCTCCAGGGAGTGTCCACCCTCCCTAGAGACATGGTGACCATATGGGGCAGCATATGAAGGGTTAATTAGGTGTATTACTGTATTGTCTGCTATTGTCGGCTTTTACTATTTTATGAATTGAAGCCGGCGGCTCCTCGCTGTGGAGGAGATACAATACATAATGTGCGTACTGTATCTGCCACTATCAACGGTCCTGAAAGCTTTAACATTAGTTCTATGGGCAGTGCACCGCCATAGAACTAACGTTAAAGCTTTCAGGACACTGGATAGCGGCAGATACAGTAAGCACATTACATACTATATCTCCTCCACAGCGAGGAGCCGCCGGCTTTAATTAATAAAATAGTAAATGCCAACAATACCCAGCAATACAGTAATACACCTAATTAACCCTTCATATGCTGCCCCATATGGTCACCATGTCTGTAGGGAGGGTGGGCACTCCCTGGAGACTTATTGCCCATATCTATTATTAACATTAACCCTTTGTTCATCTCTGCGGCAGCAGGGATGAACAAAGCATCCGGCTACTGCAGGCATTCACATGTGCCTTGTGGTATCCGGATGGGCTCCCATAGGAGCCCAATATAGTTTTCCTGCTGTGGTTAGGAAACTGCTCAGAAAAATGCAGCTTGCTGGATTTTTCCCGCAGGCTGCAAATCTGGATGCGGTAACCGCATTGCCATTTAGGCAACTCAGATTTATAATGGGTGCCTATGGGCTGCGGATCCTGATCCGGTTTTGAGCATTTTGCATGCTCAAAACCGGATCAGGATCTGCATTTGCTACCGCAAATGTGACCCTAGCCACTCTTATTGGTCTGCGCAGGATACAGAGCCTGGCTTTTTCTTCCTGCATATAGAGGTCAAACATAGCCTTTTTAGGGGAAAATGAAGGCTTTTGCATTCACTAGTTTAAGGCCAAAAATGCTATTTTCGTAAACACTGAAGGATTTGATAATCACTGGTTAGAGGCAAAACAAAGGAGAAACTGAAGGATCTGACAACTACTTGGAGGCAAACAAATGTCTTTTTAAAAGAAATTGAAGAATGTGGAAATCACTGGTTTGAGGCAAAAAAATGCCTTTTTAGGGGAAACTGAAGGATTTCATAATTACTGGTTAGAGGCCAAACACAGTGTTTTTAGGGGAAACTGAAGGATTTTGCAATCACTATTTTGAGGCCAAACACAGCCACTTTAGGAGAAACACTAAAATTTGCCAATCAATTGCTATGTGCAAAAAACACAGCTTTTGCAATGCATACAGATTTAGTGATCACGTGTTGTCAGCAAAAAATGTGTTCATCTCTAATTTTTAAACCAGAAAGCTAGAGGCTGATATTATCAGGCTAGGAAGAACAATAGTTACTGGCCCATTCTTAGCCTAAAAATACCAGCCCGTAGCCACCCCAGAATTGGTGCATCCCATTAGATGCGCCAAGTCTGGTGCTTTGCCTGGCACTTCCCAACTGCCCTGGTGCAGTGGCAATCAGAGTAATATTTCTAAGGGTTAATACAAGCTGTGTAATGTCAGCTGGCATCAAGCCCAAGGGTTAGTAATAGAGAACTGTCTATCTATCAGACACCCATAACTAAAAATCCAAAAGAAAAATAGGCACACAAAGGAAAAACTAGTTTATTTGAACAAAGAATTCCCCACAGTATCCATTGTTCACCAATTTATTATTAAAAATGTTCCCTTGAAGCTCCTAAGTGCAGGTTCAACAGGTGCAGATTCGGTGACTGTAAATAGCAGTAAAATACTGATATTCAAAGGCACTGGGCAGTGACTACAACTTTCAGCAGAGCCTCCGGCTCACACACTGTGCCCATATAAGCTCTGGTGATGTGATGTGGCTGACCAATCATTCTAATGCCAGTAGCCAGTATGGCTACAACATTACCATGTATGCCAGGCAATCCTCTTATGTTGATTGGCTGTCTAACAGCCACAAAATATGTGGGGAGGGGACTTGAGCATAGCGCTCAAGCCCTCGTGATACTCAATCAAATACCAAACCTAAGTTTCAAGCAGTGGTGAGCACCCTCACTCATCACTAGTCAAGAAAAATTAGTTTTTTGTTGCTGTAAAATATTTATTTGGGTGGAAGATCAAGAGGATCACGATATGTGACAAACTTTTCAATGGCAAATTATGAATTATCCTCCAGAAATGCACATTAGTAAAAGCACATATTATATTTGGATTTTGATATATTGACAGGTAACATCCAGTGTAAAATCCACAATTATGGACATTCTGCAACTTTGTCCATTGTATATTGAAAAAGTCTGCACTTAATAAACCTACATGTAGACTGAAACCTATAAACATTGACATCAATGTTATTTGCATGACTTTTTCCCTTATAATGCAGATAAAATTTGCTTTAAGTATTAATTTAGTATAATGAATTGTCCGTTTCAGAAGTAATTATAGAAATTAAAAGCCATGTTTTTCAAATTATTCAAGCAAAAAGAGAAGTTAAAGAAATTAAAATCATCAACTGGTTTAGAAAACAAATGATTTCAGTTGAATTTTACAATAAAATCATTATTTTACTTAAAATAGTCTGTGAAAATAACATAGTATATTCACCAATAATTATTAGTAACCTCTTTTATAATGACCTCTTTTCATCCAATAATCGCCTTAGTTTAATAAAACATTGCTTTGGCCTCGATAGTGATTCTTGCCATGGTGTTTGTGCAATGCAGAATCCTATTAATAATGAAAATATCTGTCACTTACCAACAACATACATTCCAAATTTAATTTTAGAAAAAAAAAAACCTTTGGGATTGAATTAGTGGGCTTCTGAGAGAAATAAATAATTATCAAACATCTGTGGTCTAAATAGTACGTGCTTTATCAGGCAAACAACTGTTACCATCTTATTGTGCAAAATTGCTTGGGGAAAATACAGCATCAGAAAACCTTCAGAAATAAAAGGAAGCAAAGAATTCTGTCTGACTGTTTGGTCAAATGCCTGAAATGCCCCATTCTCTTTATATATTGGAGCTTGCAGTCTTTGTTCAGTAAAGTAAGTATTCTTCATTAATAAAATGTTCTTTCTAATGCTCAACATCTGATAACAAGTCATATTAATCTGTTTTTTGCTATCACAAAATCAGTTACATGTTATCTCTAGTGGAAGGAAGGATTTCCCACTGTCCAGCAATATACATACAACGTGTTTCAGCCTACGCAGCCTTCATCAGGTATGGTGTTTACAGATAAGGCCAGCTTCACATCACGGTTTTGAGCTGTCAGGCTGTGTCCGGTATTTTGCTGGATACCCTCCGGTCCTGTTTTATGCTGTAATTGGCAGTCCGCAGCAGCAGGAGCAGTCCCTTGCTGAAATTTCAAAATCGGTTCTGAAATCTCAGCTGGGTGCTCTCCAGGTGCTGTAAATCAGCGCTGGGCGCCGATGAACTTCTGTACCTGGATCCAATTTTATCCCATAGACTCTCATGTTAGTGGGCACCGGATGACACCGGATCCGGGAAGATCTGGTTTTGTTTAACTTTTTACCCTGGACACAAAAATGCTGCACGCTCCAATTTTGTGTCCGGGGCAAAAATCGAATGCAGCCTGATGCTGACGGATAGTGACAAAACCGGATGGCAAACCACTGCCATCCGGCCCGATCTGGCATCATAGGGCTACATTACGTCCAAAATCGGTTCCGAGGCTGTCAGGTTCACACAGCCTCAGGCCCCATAAAACCATGGTGTGAAACCGGCCTAAAATTGTAAAAACAAAATAGGCTGAAACGAGTTGTATGTATATTGCCCAAATAAAGGCTGCTAAATGAATCATCAAGTCCCTCACTCTTCAAATACTGAGAGAGCTGGACAGTGGGAAAACTTTCCTTCCATTCTTTGGCTTCATATGTGCCTGTGCCAAGGTCCACATTGCTTCCACACTAAAGTTGCATTATGGTGCCTCATATAAGGAGACCCTTAAGGTACCTTTACACACAGATATATTGCTTGCAATTCACTGGTTGCAGTGATATCATGGAGACATTGTTCCATTTTGTTGCCATGTACAAATGGAACAATGTGTCCATGATTTCACTGCAACCAGTTAATTGCAAGCAACATATCTCTGTGTGTAAAGGTACCGTTACACGTTGCAATATCGCAATGCAACATCGACAAAAAGTCACGTGGTGTGGTAGTTGCAGTTGATATCGTTCGTGCGTTGTGTCGTGTAACAGGGTGATGCAACAGCAATAAATCGCAGGGATGATATTGCAAGAAGATTGTGCATGCTCTTCAACCGTACAATGTTGCATATGCGATCTGGCATGATTGTGCTGTGTGACGGCGCAACTACGATCTTGTTTGCGATTTCACAGGTTGTACAAGCAAGCCCATAGACGTGCCTATGGGTTGTGTTTTTCGCGCACCATCTACGATGATTGGTTGCTAGTATTGTATGTCGATTGGATGGCCCTGGCAAAGGAGCCGTATTGGATTATGTGTGCGTACACCACTACATTCTTTCACTTCTGCATCTCCTCAATGTTGCGAAAATGCACGTATACAAGGCGAATCATTGTCAAACACCTCCTTTACTATTCATGATGACGTTTAAGGCGCCTTTTGACAACACTACAAACATAGCGTCACCCAAAACAAAATGTACTGGCCAAAAGTGCCATGTCGGTATGTGAAGCCCTCATTGATGCTAGCTACAATCTCCCATCCCACATGTCGCACATATATTAAAATATTAACACAAGTCAATCCACTTATTGCAATAATAGCCCAGATATGTGTAGCCATGAGCGACGCCTGAGCATTGCGGTTTTAAATTTTATGTGACGCCGTGGTGTTCACTGTGGTCATCCACTATGTGCGGGCGACTCCTTTGCGGATGGAGAAGTTTACACAGTGTTAATACTCTGCGTCATGATGTCATTACGTCGTTTTGCGGCGGGCCCTGCCTTCTAGGTGCTTTACAGTCCCCTGTCTAAAGATGGCTGCCGCACAGCGCTCTGCAGCATGGGGAGAACCCGAACTACTCCTGCTTTTTGACTACCTGGACAGGCTGGACTACTGGTGTGAGTTCACGCATCAGCACCCATGGCTGCATAAGATGCGCATTGTGCGCAAAGTACAGAGGGCCCTGCTTAGGAGACTGTAAGTGCTGCGGACGCCTAAGCAGATCATCCAAAAGGTGGCGGACATGAAGTATGAGGCGAGGGACTGCATTGCCGCCATCTGCGCCCACATCCAGACTCTGCGTGGTGAGTATGATGTCATAACACATACACACGTTTACTCACACCACAATATCTGTGAATTTGTCTTCATGGAAGCGCACCCTGTCAGTCAGCCAGAATTCATGATGCTGATGCCTGATGGCTGTTCATGTGTTGGCCCTGCAGATACATGCTTGAAGGCCATCACACAGTAATGTGTGTAGCATGCCATAAGCTCAAGATTGTTGTGGCCAATTCACTAACAACACACATAGGTGTGACTAAAACCTTGAAGTCAGCATGTGCACATTGTCAGTGATGTCATGGACCACAGCACACAATATTTCACATTGTCCCACAACCCCTACATCTTGCAGCACATACCCTTCTGGTTATTGGACTTATAAGTCTACGCCCCATAACTCCCCGGATGTGTGCGTTTGGCCAAACCAAACACACCCTCACTGTTACATCATGTTCTTCATACGTTCTGGTCCTCTAATAAATGATGGATTCCTATGTTGCCAAAAATCCTGTCAGTGTGGGGCTGTGCTTGCGGGCCCATGTGTATGGTAAAGGAAATGTCCAAAAGTGCTGCGGACAAAGCTTCATGACCCAATTGTGTGTCACAACAACGTAATTGGGCAATATTAAAAACCTGTGTGCGCTGCGTGCCAAGGACACCTTTATTATTGCCACATATACATATATGACGTTGCTACCATTGTGCAGATGATCTTGCAGTCCCCTTGTACCCCAGCTTAAAATGTCAGGCACATGATGTCATAGATACACAAAGGCCATTAGCCAGACATTAGTTTATGTGTACGTCACTTCATACATCCCACAATAACTGTCCGGTTTTAACCAACAGATGCTGACGAGCCAGCAGAAGCCTCCCCACTGGCTTCCCCTGGTGCGCCACAAGGTGCCTCACCATTGGCCTCTCCACCGGCCTCCCCTGCTGCATCGAAAGGTGCCTCATCATCGGTCTCCCCACCGGCCTCCCCTGCTGTATCACAAGGTGTCTCATCATCGGCCTCCCCACCGGCCTCCCCTGCTACATCCCAAGGTGCCTCATCATCGGCCTCACCACCGGCCTCCCCTGCTGCATCCCAAGCTGCCTCAAGACTGGCCTCACCCTCTGGCTTCCACTCTGTGATGGTTCCACACACCCCATCACCCACAGAGTCCTCCATTGAGCATGGTGGGTTGGATGTGTCTGGTAAGTGTCCAAAGCCAAACAAAATTGCTTGGGATGTTTGTTTTTGGATCACCAATGTGTCAAATAATACATACATCACATTGATGTTGTCCTATTCTGTATGTGTAGGCACAACAGCTGGAGCCCTGTGGTGGTCCCTAAGCCACTCCCCCTCCCCAGACAATGGTGGCTCAGATGTAGGGGGTAAGTTATCTTGTGTCCCACGAACAATTACTGCCACACACATGTGCTAGGTTTTTGGAATGATGCATTTCTTTCATCACTATAGGTGTACCATCATTGAGGGACCTGATGCAGGCCCACCAAGAGGCCCACCGACAGCTGCATGACACCACGGCCCAGCTACAGGTGCTTGGTGCCCTCATCCAGAGGGTCCTAGACCACCAGGAAGCCCATGGGCCTGGGGGCCAACATTAGTGATGCTGCTGGACTATAAATGTGTCATGTTGGCATACAACAAATGTGTTTTGTTATGCTGACAAGGATGTTCTTGCTGTTTCGTTTTCACAGCATTGAGTTTACTTAGGGACACAATGTGTTCACGTTAAAGGGGATAAAATCCTTGTTTTTGGCTCAGGCCTTATACCTTTGAAAAAATAAAAAAAAGAGCAAAATTGTTATGCCTTTAGGCACACAAAAAAAGGATAAAGGGATGTTGCAAAATAAAAGTTGCAACAATCCCACAACATTTTGTGGTTGTCTTCTTTACAAAATGATGCTACATCAGTGTTGCAAAGTATATGTTAATACCATGTAGCATCCAAAAAGGAGTAAACTGTGTGTTTGGGGCTGATGGGACACTGACGGCTGCTGGGTGGCTGAGGCAAGATGGTCTGCGAGTTCAGTGTCCCATTCTCAACCGCCTCCAGGGCTAGGTAGATCACCCTCTCGAGGTCAGTATGTTGTTGGTGGCCCAGCCGAGACACCCGTTCACTAACTAGCTTCCCAATCCCAGTGCAAGGGATCCTCTCCATGTTAAGCAGCAACCTCTTAGCCCAATCCTCTTAGCCCAATTACCCAGCTGGGTAGGGGGTGGCAATGGTCTCCGACGCCTCACCCCCTCACTGGGCTGAGTATGCTGCACTGCGGCACTGGGATCAGGCTCCAAAATCCCCCCAGATGTTGTTGGGGGACGGTCACCAACGCGTGCCCCCCCCCCCAGGCTGGACCCGATGTCTTGAGGACCCTGTGAAATTAAGAAAAAAGGTTACCACATAATTTATCCATTGACATATCATCAATGCATTAGTACCAAACAGCTATTTGTAGTGTTTGTGTGTGAAATGATGAGTTCAAGGTGTGCCCATTAGAGTGGGCTAAAGATATGGCTATGTGTAACATGACACAGTGATTACTCTACTCACATAAGTAACCACCATGGACATGCATATGTGTTCACACAAGCACAAAATCTTTCCGAGGACAACAATCGGTGCAACAACACCTACACATACTGTGCACTGTGCCAAACACTACGTGCTGATATGTTTGTCAGTTTCAACACAACACAAGTGTATCCAACCACCATTGAAGACTGTGATGACACATAGCTCAGTTAACACTATGTCTCTAAGTCATATAGAAGAGAGTGAAAAGTGAGCTACTTTCTGTTTAATGTAATTAGAATTTGTGCTCTCAGTAAGCAAAATATTTTTCTTTCAATGTGTCTGTCGACCCTATCTGGAAGTCCTATGGAATTAACAAGCAGTGCAACAGGGCCTGTGGCCTGAAGGTACTTAAACTTAACTTAGCAGCAGATGCATACACGCGCACGTATGCATGCACACACATACACATACTCCCACCAAAACACCAACCCACCCACAATTCTCTGTTTAATTTGAGAAAAGAGCAGCCCTCATCTAAGACTAGTACCCTCTACACAGCTTCACAGCTACACTGATTACATAATGAACCCAAAGCATTCATCTGGATCTGTGTAACTGCACATTTGCTCATTCTTCTGTGTTGCCTGCTAGGCCTAAACCTGTGTCAGGAATATGTAACTTAGAAGCAACAAATTAAATTTGGGACCTCATGCAGGATTTATGGAAAGCAGCACACTGAATAAAATTAGTGCACTAGTTAAATCCATTTCTGGCAAATATTTGCTTAGAATTCCAAGATCCAATTTTCTTTCTATCTATTATAATAAAACCCTAAGGGTACCTTTACACGCGGCTACATTTCTAGGGTGGCTACAGGTAACTTACTGGTTGCAGTGAAATCATGGAGACAAGGTTCTATCTTGTTGCTGTGTACAAATGGAATAATCTCTCCATGATTTCACTGCAACCAGTAAGTTACCTGTAGCCACCCTAGAAATGTAGCTGCGTGTAAAGGTACCCTTAGGCAACTTCTGTCAGGATGTAACGGTATGGTACGTCACATTCTGGCTGAAGTTGCCTGTACACTAATCTGGGTGCTCTAATATGGCCGCCCGTTGCCGGGAGCGGGGCTTCCAAAGCCCCAGTCCCGCCATCGGTACAAGCACCACCGGAACCCCCCCCGGCCCCGGCCCCCTTCGTTCTCACTCCTGCCTGGCGTTAATTATGCTCACCTATCCTCTAACCAACGCTGCCTCCCAGCAAGGTCCTTGTGCTTACAGGACCTGTGATGATGTCACAGAGTATTATCTGGTCACATGACAGCAGTTACCACCGTAACTGCGGTCATGTGACCTGCTGATGCTCTCTGACATCATCATAGGTCCTGTAAGCGCACAGACCTTGCTGGGAGGCAGCGTTGGATAGAGGATAGGTGAGCATAACTAACGCCAGGCAGGGGTGAGAACAGAGGGGGAGGGGGGCTAGGCTGAGACACAAGGGGACAGGCAGAGGCACAGGGGACACAGTCATAGGGGGACAGGACACAGAGCCACAGGGGAACACAGACAAGGGGAGAGGAGAGGCACAGGGGGATAGGAGAGGCACAGGGGGACAAAGACAGGGGGAGAGGAAAGGCACAGGGGTATACGAGAGGTACAGGGGGACACAGACAGGGGGAGAGGAAAGGCACAGAAGGACACAGGGGGAGAGGAAAGGCACAGGGGAACACAGAGACACAGGAAGACACCCCGGCTCAATCCTGCCCCACTCGCTCCATCCTGCCCCCGCCGGCTCCATCTTGCCCCGCCGGCTCCATCCTGACCCTCCGGCTCGATCCTGCCCCGCTGGCTCCATCCTGCCCTCCACCACTATCCTGCCCCGCCGCCATCTCAATCCTGCCCAGCTTGCTTAATCCTGCCCCGCCGGCTCCATCGTGCCCCGCTCGCCACCATCCTGCCCCCCCACCACCATCCTGCTCCCCCGCCACCATCCTGCCCCCCCCGCCACCATCCTACACCGCTCGCTCCATCCTGCCCTGCTTGCTCCGTCCTGCCTCCCCCACTAGCTCCATCTTGCCCCACTGGCTCTATCCTGCACCCCCCCGCCACCATCCTACCCCCACCGGCTCCATCCTGCCCCCGCCGGCTCCATCCTGCCCCGCTCGCCACCATCCTGACCCCCCGCCGTCTCCATCCTGCCCACGCCGTCTCCATCCTGCCCCCTCTGGCTCCATCCTGCCCTGCTCGCCACCATCCTACTCCCCTGCCACCATCCTGCTCCCCCGCCAGCTCCATCCTGCCCCTGCTGACTCCATCCTGCCCCGCTCGCTCCATCCTGCCCTGCCGGCTCCATGCTACCCCCCTGCCACCATCCTGCCCCGTCGCCGGCTCCATCCTGCTCAGCTTGCTTCATCCTGCCCCGCCGGCTCCATCCTGCCCCGCTCGACACCATCCTGCCCCCCCTGCCACCTTTCTGCCCCCCTGCTACCATCCTGCCTCCCCGACTCCATCCTGCCCCGTCTTTATCCTGCCCCCCACTGTTCTTGCTCCCCCGCCTCCATCCTGCCCTCCCTCCTCCATCCTGCCCCCCCCTCCTCAATCCTGCCCCCCCTCTCCTCAATCCTGCCCCCCCCTCCGCCTCCATCCTGCCCCATCCCCCGGCTCCATCCTGCCCACCTGCCTCCATCCTGCCCCCCCTGGCTCCATCCTGCCCCGCTCGCTCCATCCCGCCCCCCCGACACAATCCTGCACCCCCTTACGCCCGTCAACATCCTGCCCCCCTGCTCCATCCTGCCCCCCCTCCCCCCGGCAGTTAGCGGTCATGTGACTGATCAGCTGATCAGTTTCCCAGGCAACGACATGTCCTAAAGGCCTGTAGGACCTAGAAGACGGAGGTGGAGCGAGCCGGCGGACAGGTGAGTATCCTCACTGAGGATTTTTTTACTTTTACTGTGGAAGAGTGTGGGGCCGCGGGGAGTGGAGTATCGCCATATACCATAGTGCTGCTATATATGTACTGTAATGTACTGCCATATACCATAGCGCTGCTATACATGTACTGTAATGTACCGCCATATACCATAGCGCTGCTCACAAGAGCTATAAGTAGCATGGTGTAAGGCCTCTGTGCCTTGGCATCTGTGCCATTTTAAAGTGGCATTTCTAAGTGGAATTCAGAGATATACCAGAGATGTATTATGCTGTGATGACCTGACCTGACCGTATATCTTCTTCTTCTTCTTCTCTCACAGGTACGGAAAAAGACTTCATAGTGATGTATCTAACCTCCACTGTATCCAATCTGACTGTGTGCCCCTAATGTATTTTGATGGTACGGAAAGAGACTTCATAGTGATGTATCTAACCTCCACTGTATCCAATCTGACTGTGTGCCCCTAATGTATTTTGATGGTACGGAAAGAGACTTCATAGTGATGTATCTAACCACCACTGTATCCAATCTGACTGTGTGCCCCTAATGTATTTTGATGGTACGGAAAGAGACTTCATAGTGATGTATCTAAGCACCACTGTATCCAATCTGACTGTGTGCCCCTAATGTATTTTGATGGTACGGAAAGAGACTTCATAGTGATGTATCTAACCTCCACTGTATCCAATCTGACTGTGTGCCCCTAATGTATTTGGTGGTACGACATATTCTCCCATCTACTTTGTACCTTAGAAATATTCATTTTCTATCCTCCTGCCTTTGTCTCTGTCTCCTGTTGATCCTGAACCAAACTTTCCTCTTAGCAGTAATTTGTTAATTGTCCCCTGGTGTGATGTATCCTTCTCCTCTGACCCCTCCCTCTACTTACCTGGCATATTGTCTGTTGCTCACAAGAGCTATAAGTAGCATGGTGTAAGGCCTCTGTGCCTTGGCATCTGTGCCATTTCAAAGTGGCATTCAGAGATATACCAGAGATAAGCCAGAGGTGACCAGAAGATAACAACTCTACCCATCTACTACCTTTCAGTACTTTACTTAGCCCATTGCATCAAAATGTCCTTCAGGTCAATGCTTTTATATCTATGTGCGTTAGTCATCCACTTTTACCGCCCCATTCCCCCTCCATCACCCTTTACCCACATCAGCCCCTCTCTACTTCCCTTTACTATGTCCTGCTCCCATACTCTCTTCACCCTACTCAATAATCTAAGCCCGTCATATTCCAGGGTCTTGCATCAACAAAAACAATGTCATAGAGCCAAACATTACTCCCTCCTTCTCTTTCTACTACTGCTTATGTCAGGCGATATTTCTCCCAATCCTGGTCCACGCTCTTCCATCTTCAACCCCCCCCCACATCTCATACAGAAATCCCAGTAACTTTATTAGCATTACCTGCACACCTTCATCTCCCTCTTTTAAATGTGCCCTCTGGAATACACGGTCCGCATGCAACAAACTTCCCTTTATCCACAACTACTTTCTCACTAACTCTCTTAACCTTTTGGCCCTTACTGAAACCTGGATGCAGGACTCAGACACTGCCTCCCCTGCTGCTATCTCCTACGGCGGTGTACACTTCTCTCATTCCCCGAGACCAGGAAACAGACATGGTGGCGGAGTTGGCCTACTCCTGTCCCCACAATGTACTTTCCAGGTCATCCCCTCCGCTCCATCACTCTCATTCCCTTCTTTTGAGGTTCACACCATTAGGCTGTTCCATCCCCTCCCCCTCAGAGTAGCGGTTGTATATCGCCCCCCAGGTTCACCCACTTCCTCGACCACTTCTCCACGTGGCTGACGCACTTCATGTCCTCAGAATTACCAACCCTCATCCTGGGAGACTTTAACATCCCCATAAACAGCCCCAACTCCACATCTGCATCCCAGCTCCTATCTCTAACCACTTCTCTTGGCCTCTCGCAGCTCTCAACCTCTGAGACACATAAAGATGGTAACACCCTTTTTTTTTTTTTTTTTTTTTTTTTTCTCTTTTTTTTTTCTTTTTTTTCAAAATTCTTTTTATTAACGCTTTGCAGTACATTGTAATAGACAGTAAATCAACATTTTTCTACAGTATAGTGTGGGTACATAGTCAGAGAAGAAAGAATCCAGTTATATAACTGGGATTCTAACAGTACAGATGACGGCCATATAAGCAACACTCCGAGTCAGTTCAAGGGTGTTGTTGGTCCTGCACTGCGTGACCACGCTCCACAGCCCCCAGGGCGTTAGAAGTGCAGGGCAGAGGTGGAGCGCACCCGGCAACACTGTCCCAAAAATGGGAGTGGTCATTAACCAATCCGGTGTCTCACTGAGAGCTGCAGACATTAACCGCACTGTAAGAAGTGCACATTGTAGGCTATCAATAATAAATTCAGATCTAAAAACATTAAAGAGAGTAGATATAAATTCAAGCCACTTCGCTTGAGGGGGGGGCAGTTAGAGAGAAGAGTCGAGAGAGAAGTAAGGAGATAGGAACGAAACAGGAAAGAGAGGGGTGTGGGGTGGGTAGGTTAGGACACGGGATAACTATCAGATTGAATGGTAATGTTCGGTGATATCAAGTTAGGATGTCGAACTGTATCTGATCCAGGGCGACCAGGTGGCTAAGAAAGAAGCTCGAGTGTGGTTCACATAGGACACTGTTTCTGCAACAAGGTATAACTGGTGAACTTTAGTGTGGAGCTGTTGGAGCGAAGGGACCTCAGCCGAGCGCCAATACACCGGTATTAGGAGTTTGGCCGCTGCAATAATATTCTGGGCCAGGATTGATGTATATTTCTTTGTAGGCCATAGCCTGAAATTTAGCAAGGTCGTCTCTGGAGTTAATTGCACCCTTTCTCCTAGAACCAGAGTAATCAGTTTTTCAGTTGTTTGCCAAAATGAAGATATGACAGGACATTGCCACCAGATGTGGTAGTAGTTTCCATTTTCGGCACCACATCTCCAGCACTCCGCCGTGGATGGAGCCCCCCATCTCTGGCACTTAAGGGGATCATAATACCATCTCGTTATTATTTTGTATGAGTTTTCTTGTGCTCGAACACATTGGGTGGGTCCATGAGAGGCTCCATATATGCATGATATCTGTTCTTTCGTGAAGGTGTATCCTAGATCTCTTTCCCATAGAGAAATATACGCTCGTTTGTGACAGCAGTTGGACAGTAAAAGCAATTGATAGAGTTGTGAGAAAATTTTTGCGGGTCTAGCGGTTCTAGCACAAAGTGTCTCATAGACTGTCATAGGTCTGTTCAGATCGCCGCTTTTAAGGTGGCGACGCAGGAGGGTTTTAATTGAGTTGTAGGCGACGAAGGTTAAAGTTGTCAAGTTCGGGTGCTGTTGCAAGTCTTGGAGGGGGAGCAGGGCACCGTCTCGGAGAAGGTGGTCTAAGGTAATACCAGAATATTTAGGGCTCTTGGAATGTCCGGTCGGGGTCGATGTAGAGCGTGCTAGAATGTCAGATAGCGATAAAAGGGGTGATAATGGGGGGGCTAGAGCGTCTAGTGAGTCATGCCAGAGTTTAAGGGTGTTTTTAGTATGGGGATTCACTATACGCTCGGTTCGGGTATTGGAGTGCATTAGGAATAGCGCTCTGAGGGGTAGGGGAGCAAGTGCCTCTTCAATCTCTATCCACTGCTTTTCCGTATTCCCTCGAATTATGTCTACCGTTCTCGTCAGGACTGCTGCCTTATAGTAGAGCCTGATGTCTGGCACACCCATGCCCCCTGATGATTTTGGGAGGGTAAGTGTACGATATGCCACGCGCGGTCTCCTGGTCTTCCATATATATTTGGAGAAAAGGGAGTTCACTTTATAGAGATAGGACGCCGGGATGTGTATGGGGAGCATTTGGAATAGATAGGTGAATTTTGGTAATATCAAGCTCTTCATAATGTTTTTCCTCCCCATCCAAGAGAGATAAGCATCTCTCCATTGCTTAATGAGCGTTGACGTGGAAGTGAGCAGAGGGGGGAAGTTCAGCGTGAACAATTCAGATTCTGTGCGCCCCAATTTCACCCCCAGGTATGTTATGTGTGTCTTGGGCCAGTGGAAGGGATATGAGTTTTGCAAGGTCAAGAGTGTGTGATGGGGGACGCGAAAGTCTAACGCTTCAGATTTGGACATATTGATTTTAAAGTTAGAAATGCTGCCGTATTGCTCCACTAGTGCTATCAAGGCAGGGAACCCAATCAGAGGTTTTGTGAGAAACACGAGGAGGTCGTCTGCAAATGCAGCAGATTTGAAATGAGATTTATTGATCTGAACGCCCTCTATATCTCGATGTTCCTGAATAGCAATCAGTAAGGTTTCCATAGCCAGGATGAACAGGAGTGGAGATAGTGGGCAGCCCTGTCTAGTGCCGTTATGTATTGTAAAGGGCTCCGTCAACGTGTCATTGATCTGAATACGGGCCGTCGGGTTATGATACATGGCCATTATGGTGCCAACTAGCGATGGGGGGAACCCGAAATGCAGTAACGTCACCTCCAGATAGGTCCAATCCACCCTGTCGAAGGCCTTCTCAGCGTCAGTGCCCACTAACACTAGGGGTTGATGGCGGGATTTCACGTATTGAAGGATATGCAATATTTTATGTGCGTTATCTTTGCCTTCCCTTCCGCTCACGAAGCCAGATTGATTTAACGAGATCAGTGAGGGCAAAAGATTCCTTATCCTATGAGCTATCATACTGGCCAAAAGTTTCAAATCAACATTTAACAGTGAAATTGGCCTGTAGTTACTGCATAAGTTGGGGTCTTTACCTTCTTTATGTATCAAGGATATTTTTGCTTCCAGCATTTGCTGCGGGAGGGGCTTACCTTCAAATGCCTCATTACAAACCTTCAATAGACGTGGTAGCAGAAGGGGTGCAAACGTTTTGTAGTAGTGGGCCGTGAATCCGTCGGGGCCTGGGGATTTGCCTGTGGGACACTTCGACAGGGTGGACCGGAGGTCATTCATGGTGAATGGACGGGTCAGTGATTGTCGTTGGTCTAACGTTAACGTGGGGAGATTCAGTCTTGTCAAGAAGTGAGAGGTGTCCAGGCGCCTCTGTTCCTTAAGAGCCTGCGTGTCGGTAGGTCTGAGATTATATAGCCCAGAGTAATAGTCCAGAAAGGCCGCCTCAATGTGTGAAGGGTTACAAGCTGTTAGCCCCTGTGAGTTAGTAATAGAGTGAAGTAAAGTGCGGGCTTGCCGCTTACGTAGGTGTTTCAGGAGGAACTTGGAGGCCCTATCTCCATGCGCATACATTCTATTTTTCCAGGAGGCATACAATTTAGCTGATCTGACATTGAGAACGTCTCTCAGTTTCTGTCTCAAATTGGAAAGAGTATCTAAGACTGTACTATCAGAGGTATTTTTATGATCCGTTTCCAAGCGAGAGATTTCATCATAAAGTGTTTGAACCTCCTGATGCCGTTTTTTATTATGATATGACGCGATGGAGATAAGTTCACCTCTCAACACTGTCTTGTGGGCTTCCCAAAGAGTTTGGGGAGATGTCTCGTGCGTATCGTTGAGTTGGAAGTAATGGTGAAGTGCGTCTGTAATACGTTTTCCGCGTCGTAGGGGAGTCAAGTAGGAGTCGTTGAGACGCCAGGATCTGGATTTCAGGTCTGTCCCAGAGGTGGACATTGAGAGTAGTACTATGTTATGGTCAGAATATACATTGGGAATTATGTTTGCTTCAGATATCCGCGAGAGGCATAACCTAGGTATCAGAATATAGTCAATGCCGTGGTAAGACTTATGAGGGTTGGAATAAAAAGTGTAGTCGCGTGTGGTCGGGTGCATATAGCGCCAAGAGTCAAGTAGATGCATTGAAGTTAGAATAGCCCGTATCTTAGCCAGATCTCTGGGCATATATGTGCTCTTTCGTTTAGATGTATCCAGCATTGGCTCAAGCGCTATATTCAGGTCCCCACCCACGATCAGGGTACCCTCTCTAAAGTTCTCTATTTTTTTTAGAGTAGAAACCAACCATTTTAAGAGTTTTTTGTTGGGTGCATATAAACTGCATAGGGTTGTCAATGAACCATTAAGGAGGCCCTTCACACAGATATAGCGTCCCAAAGGATCCACCAGAGATTCTCGGTGTTGGAATAAGACCCCAGACAGTAGTGCTATGGATACACCCCTTGACCCTGACTGAGTGGAGGTGGCATGATACCAGGTGCTATATTGGCACCGCTCAAAATTCGGAATTTTGTTGGGCTTAAAATGGGTTTCCTGAAGAACAGAATATCTGCTTTCTGTTTTCGTAGTCTATGCAGAGTCTGGTGTCGTGAGGCGGGTGAATTAAGGCCATGAGCATTAATTGTTGCAAACGTAATATTCTTACCGGTGTCAGGCATGTTGTAGTACTTGGCGATCGGCTGACGTCCCTGGATCTGAGCCGTGTTCCATGCCTAGTAGGGGCAGGGGATGGGTAGAGAGCGAAGATAAGGAAAAAGAATCAGAAGAGAAAGAAATCCTAGATAGAAGGAGAGAAGAGAATGGAGAAGTCACATTTATCAAACATAGTAGAACAGTATGAACCAATATAAAGTTCAACATAGTTGGTTTGGACTATTAATAACCAACTCGAGGGGTTAGAACAAAACGGAATTAACGTAAGCAACTGCATTATACAAATCAAGTAGTATAAAGAGTTTGGTAGGAGAGGGTTATGGCTATGCAATGACCTCCGGTAAACAGAAGGTATATGTTTCCCTGCTCCCAAATGTCGCCATAAGGCGGAGAAAATAACATGAACAATAACAACTCTCTACCATGGCAAAAAAAAAAAAAAAGAAAAACGCGTTATAGAGCGCGAATAAATGTAGGGTGAACCTGGGTAAGGCTAGTAAAGAAAAAATAAAATATTATGTAATAAAGAAAGACATAAAATCAATGTCAATCAGCCTATGGTTGACTCCACTTTTTCAGTGTTAGGTGACGAGGCGGGGACTTAGGCGCTATTCTTCCCGGATATAGCTCAGGTGGCATCGTCCGGATCCTTGGCGGATGGTGATTTAGCGATCTTCCTTTTAATTCGTTGCGATTTCGGGGTTGCCTGTTGCCATGGTGTAGGATCTAGGTTGGGTTGTATCTTTGAGGCTGAGTGGAAAGCTTCCAGATCCGGGAATTTGTCAAGAGATATGCCCAAAGTCTCACAGGCCGCTTTCAGCTCTGCAGAAGTTCTGATGGTGATTCCCTGCCCATCCGCCGTAACAAAGATCCCAAACGGGAAGAGCCAGCGAAAGCGATGTCCCTTCTGTAGGATTGCATTGGTAAAGGGTTTCAGTAGCCATCGTTTTTTCAACGTGATGGCCGACAGATCTTGGAACAATTGGATTCGGGTACCTTCATAGGTTATCTCCTGTCGTTCCCGTGCTCTGCGGAGAACTAGGTTCTTTACACGATAGTCCAGGAAACGGCATAGCACATGTCGGGGAGCCTCTCCTTGTTGTGGTTTAGGTCGTAGGGCTCTATGGACCCGCACCAATTCAATGTCCTGAGGGTCATGTTCAGAAAGTAGGTCTTTAAAGATCTCCACTCCAGCCTTTTCTAGTGCTTCATTGGCCACAGATTCAGGGAGACCCTTAATCCGAATATTTTGCCGGCGTTCCCGGTTTTCATGGTCCTCAAGAGCAACATAGATATCATGTATGTGGTGTTCATGCTCTTTAAGGCCATCAAGGATAGCATTGGAGTGGTGTACAGTTGTTATTTGGGCATTTTCCAGTGACTCTAATCTGTGGCCTTGGTGCGTGAGGTCACGTTTAATTTCCGCTAGCTCTCGCCCAATTGGGCCGATAGCCTTGGCTAGGGCTCTCTTGATAAAGGAGCGAGTCACCATTGGGTCTCCAGATGCACTACCTCCCTCTGAATCACTCTCCACGTCAGAGTCTGTGTCGTCTGTGCAGGCCAGGACGGACTTCTTGGTTGATTTAGGGGTGTCCTCCACGACGGCCTGTTTTTTAAGGAATTGGTCAACGTCAGCTTGGGTTACAACCTTTGCGGATTTAGGCACACTCTTGGGTGGTTTAATGGTCGTCTTTCCCATGGTGTTATCTGTGTTCACAGTGTGAAGTATTTGTGCAGTTTAAGTCTATATGTCCCCTCTGGTTGGTTATGGTCAGTTTAAGGGATCATTGATCCAAATTGTGTCTAGTAGAACAGAAAGCAGTGAAAAGGGAGTCTACAGGCACTGATAATGTAGCACCTGGTGCAGAGAGTGAAGGGTGCTTGCTGGGGGGTCCTCTGACCTCTTTGTTGTTGTGTATCAAGTTATCAAAAAGTCCAGTTGACAAGTGGATAGGATTATCAGGGGTAATCCCCAGTATATAGTACAATGCCCAGTCTTATAAGCTGATCATATAGAGTCCCTTCAAGGCGTTAGTTCCCAGATGGGTGGGGGGCTGCTCTCTGCGATAGATGGTATATGATGTGAGGGATAAATAACGTCTCCACTTTCCCCAGTGTCCACTGACCTGTTGCCTCTTCACCCCACTATTGTAATCCCCTTTCACCACAAACACAGACCAGGCCAGCCACAGTTCTGTATAACTAGGCACAGTGCAGGCAGTGACAGGCTGTCTCTTATGAATGAGGATCAGCCTCCACCTACCCTCTCCTGCAGCTCCTCCGGTTCGAGCACGAGCAGTCCTGGGGGCCCCTCGGGCAATTTATGTCTCTCCAAGCAGGGTGAGAGGCTTCCCGCTCCCGCCGTCCGCAGGCTCCGCTTCTTCCTGTGTGTTCAGCCGGAGCGCCGACCTCGGGTTCCGGAGCAGCCCTGAGCACCCCCGCCGGGTCACCGCTGAGATGTGCGGCGGCGGCAGGAAGACCCGGTCTCCTCGCACACTCGCCGGTCTCCTCAGTACCACAGACCGAGCGGCGAGCACTGTGCCTCTGGGTGCCCGCCGCTCCTCTCTACTCGCAGTAGCGTTGGCAGATCCGGCGCGGCCTAGCAGGGCGGGCGCCGCCGCAGCTCTGCCTCGTGTACAACAGGGGCTGGCAGGGGATCCGGTCCTGTGCCTCGTTCCACCGGTCAGATCACCAAAAGAAGCACAGTGACCGGTTCAGGGGGGTGGTAGCTGTCTTGCTGTGGGTCCGAGGGGCTCCGGTGGGTAGCCTGCAGGGATGGATGGGTGCGATGCTGCAATCAGGCCTTGGAGCTCCTGGATACACGTCCTCCTCACATCGCGGCCATCTTGGACTCGATGGTAACACCCTTAACCTGGTCTTTACCCGACTCTGCTCTACCTCCTCCTTAGACAACTCATCTCCTTCTCTCTCTGATCACAACATTCTCTCCTTTACACTCACAAACCCTCGCCCATCACAGCACAGTCTGACCTTTCACACATTCAGATATCTACAGGCCATCAACCCTCATACATTTACAGACTCTCTTCTCTCATCACTGTCCCCAATCTCCTCCTTCTCCTGCCCCAATCTGGTTTTGAATTACTACAATGAGACTCTCAAAAGTACCCTAGACCAAGTAGCGCCCCTCACCCTCAGAACCTCCAAACACAGAGTAAAACAGCCCTGGCTCACATCACAAACTCGATTCCTCCAGCGATGCTCTAGGAGTGCAGAACGCCTATGGAAAAAAAACTTGCACACTAGAAAACTTTATCCATTACAAATTCATGCTCAAAACCTACAACTCTTCCCTTCACCTCGCCAAACAGACCTACTTCACCACCCTGATCTCCTCACTAGCCAACAACTCAAAGAAACTCTTTGACACCTTTCACTCTCTCCTCAGTCCGAAAGTGCAGGCTCCTATCACTGACCTCTATGCCGATGATCTGGCCTTTTACTTCACAGAGAAAATAGAAAACATCCGTCAGGAAATCAGCTCCCAACCTTCAAGTGTTGTTACTCCCATCTGTCCCTACATCCCCTCTGGCTCACTCTCCATTTTTGACCCAGCCACAGAAGAAGAAATCTCCAGGCTCCTCTCGTCCTCACGTCCCACTACATGCACCTCTGACCCCATTCCCTCACACCTACTACAGACCCTCTCTCCAGTGGTCACCACTCACTTAACCACAATCTTCAATCTCTCCCTCTCTACTGGCATCTTCCCCTCCTCCTTCAAACATTCTATTATTACTCCACTACTAAAGAAAACAACCCTTGACCCATCCTGCACAAATAACTACAGACCTGTCTCCAATCTCCCCTTCATCTCAAAACTCCTGGAGCGCCTGGTCTACACCCGCCTCACCCATTACCTCGCCACTCACTCTCTTTTAGATCCATTGCAGTCTGGCTTCCGCCCCTTACACTCTACAGAAACTGCCCTTATCAAAGTGACCAATGATCTTCTGACAGCAAAACATAATGGTGACCACTCTCTGCTTATCCTTCTTGACCTCTCTGCGGCTTTTGACACTGTTGACCACCATCTCCTACTCTCTATGCTGCACTCCATTGGTATCAAGAGCACGGCTCTCTCCTGGTTCTCTTCCTATCTTTCTGACCGCTTTTTCAGTGTATCATTCTCTGGCTCCACTTCCTCCCTCTTCCCCTCACTATTGGGGTCCCTCAGGGTTCAGTCCTTGGACCTCTTCTCTTCTCTCTCTACACAGCCCCTATCGGACAAACCATCAGCAGATTTGGCTTCCAGTACCATCTTTATGCTGATGACACACAACTATACACTTCCTCCCCTGACCTTACTCCGACTCTAATAAAGAACACCAATGACTGTCTAACCGCAGTCTCCAATATCATGTCCGCTCTCTATCTGAAACTCAACCTTTCCAAAACTGAACTTCTTCTGCTCCCACCCTCTGCCAACCTCCCTAAACCTGACATCTCTCTCTTGGTGTGCGGCACCACAATAACGCCTAGTCAGCAGGCTCAATGTCTCGGTGTTTTGATGGACACTGATCTCTCCTTCACCCCATATATACAATCTCTCACCCGCTCCTGTCGCTTGCACCTGAAAAATATCTCCAGAATTCGCCCTTTCCTCACCATGGAAACAACTAAAACCCTCACCGTGGCCCTGATTCATTCCCGCCTTGACTACTGTAATTCTTTATTAGCTGGCCTCCCCCACAGTAAGCTTTCCCCTCTCCAGTCTATCCTCAATGCAGCAGCCAGGATCACCTATCTAGCAAACCGTTACTCAGATGTTTCTGCTCTGTGCCAGTCACTACATTGGCTCGCCATACACTATAGAATCCAATTCAAATTGCTCGTTGTCACCCACAAAGCTATTCATGGTGCGGCACCTCCTTACCTCTCCACCCTCATCTCTATCTACCTCCCCACCCTTCCCCTTCGCTCTGAACGTGACCTCAGACTAACATCGGCATTAATCCGAACCTCCCATTCCCGACTCTAAGGGCCGCTTCACACTGCGGCATGATCCGGTCCGATTCTGTCCGGGAGGACCCAGACAGCTGCGGACCGGATCAGCACACAGGACTGGGGGGCTATTATGCCCTCCGGTCTGGTGTGCAGCGCACGCAGTTCCCGCATCTGATAAGTCAGGACCGCGGGCGCCGCGGTCCTGACTTGTCAGCGGCTGCAGCTGCGTGCACTGCACACCGGACCGGAGGGCATAATAGCCCCCCAGTCCTGTGTGCTGATCCGGTCCGCAGCTGTCTGGGTCCTCCCGGACAGAATCAGACCGGATCATGCCGCAGTGTGAAGCAACCCTAAGACTTCTCTCGAGCTGCACCAAACCTCTGGAATGCTCTACCCCAAGAAATTAGGACCATCCACAATTTGCATAGCTTCAGACGCTTCCTAAAAACACACCTCTTCAGGGCGGCCTATCCTTCTCCCTAACAGTAGTCACTTAGACGTAAGATATTCATTGAAAAACAACGAAAAACCGTATAATGCACCTAAATAACAGGTATAGGAAATTGTTTGGTTGCAGGTAAAAATCATCAGTTTATTACATTAAAAAACAAGCAGACAATAACCAGAACCAGTAAGTACATAAAAGGAGGGTGCAGACAAGTTAAGAGACAGAAAACACTCTATGCCTCAAAGTTCAACATACCACCAGGGATAAAATCAGCAGCCGAAGTACAATGTACAGCACAGGTAACACGGGTTTCACAATTACAATCCATACAAACAAGTCAATAAATCATAATATCGTCACATTATAAAGAGAGTGTAATGAGTACCCAAATAAATCTTACATAGTGCTGCAGCTAAAGTGCATCTATGCCCTAGGACGGTGGATGGAGAGGCACAGAGTATCAGAGCCCCGACACATGTGTTTCCCTGTTTTCATCAGGGGGCCGTGGTGGGGTGTGCTGGAGGAGCCAGGTATTTATGGGCGTCCCTATTAGATGCAGCTGTGGCTCTTAAGTGGCGCATGACTGCCTCCTTACCTCGTATCAGAGGTGACTATGGCAACGGTCGCAGACAGAGCTCCGGAAAAGGGAAAATTCCCAGAGAAAATTCCGGAGCTCTGTCTGCGACCGTTGCCATAGTCACCTCTGATACGAGGTAAGGAGGCAGTCATGCGCCACTTAAGAGCCACAGCTGCATCTAATAGGGACGCCCATAAATACCTGGCTCCTCCAGCACACCCCACCACGGCCCCCTGATGAAAACCGGGAAACACATGTGTCGGGGCTCTGACACTCTGTGCCTCTCCATCCACCGTCCTAGGGCATAGATGCACTTTAGCTGCAGCACTATGTAAGATTTATTTGGGTACTCATTACACTCTCTTTATAATGTGACGATATTATGATTTATTGACTTGTTTGTATGGATTGTAATTGTGAAACCCGTGTTACCTGTGCTGTACATTGTACTTCGGCTGCTGATTTTATCCCTGGTGGTATGTTGAACTTTGAGGCATAGAGTGTTTTCTGTCTCTTAACTTGTCTGCACCCTCTTTTTATGTACTTACTGGTTCTGGTTATTGTCTGCTTGTTTTTTAATGTAATAAACTGATGATTTTTACCTGCAACCAAACAATTTCCTATACCTGTTATTTAGGTGCATTATACGGTTTTTCGTTGTTTTTCAATTAGACTTTACGTAGCACCCTTTACTTATGAGGTCCAGTACGCCCTTCACTGAATTTGTTAGTAAGATATTCATTGTTATAAGCCCCTGTACTTTGTGTTCCCATGCTGTCTTAGATTGTAAGCTCCTTCGAGCAGGGTCACCTTAATTTTTTGCCTTCTTATTGTATTTCCTAAGTTGATTCTATGTTTATTGTATGTAACTACTGTTCTGTATTACCATTCTGTACCGTATATTTTTCTTATATGTACCATTGTACTGTAAAGCGCTGCGGAATATGTTGGTGCTATACAAATAAAGTTTTATTATTATTATTATACATGTACTGTAATGTACCGCCATATACTATAGTGCTGCTATACATGTGCTGTAATGTACCACCATATACCATAGCGCTGCTATATATATATATATATATATATAAATATATATATATATACAGTTAGGGCCAGAAATATTTGGACAGTGACACAATTTTCGCGAGTTGGGCTCTGCATGCCACCACATTGGATTTGAAATGAAATCTCTACAACAGAATTCAAGTGCAGATTGTAACGTTTAATTTGAAGGGTTGAACAAAAATATCTGATAGAAAATGTAGGAATTGTACACATTTCTTTACAAACACTCCACATTTTAGGAGGTCAAAAGTAATTGGACAAATAAACATAACCCAAACAAAATATTTTTATTTTCAATATTTTGTTGCGAATCCTTTGGAGGCAATCACTGCCTTAAGTCTGGAACCCATGGACATCACCAAACGCTGGGTTTCCTCCTTCTTAATGCTTTGCCAGGCCTTTACAGCTGCAGCCTTCAGGTCTTGCTTGTTTGTGGGTCTTTTCGTCTTAAGTCTGGATTTCAGCAAGTGAAATGCATGCTCAATTGGGTTAAGATCTGGTGATTGACTTGGCCATTGCAGAATGTTCCACTTTTTTGCACTCATGAACTCCTGGGTAGCTTTGGCTGTATGCTTGGGGTCATTGTCCATCTGTACTATGAAGCGCCGTCCAATCAACTTTGCAGCATTTGGCTGAATCTGGGCTGAAAGTATATCCCGGTACACTTCAGAATTCATCCGGCTACTCTTGTCTGCTGTTATGTCATCAATAAACACAAGTGACCCAGTGCCATTGAAAGCCATGCATGCCCATGCCATCACGTTGCCTCCACCATGTTTTACATTGGCTGTGGTGTGCCTTGGATCATGTGCCGTTCCCTTTCTTCTCCAAACTTTTTTCTTCCCATCATTCTGGTACAGGTTGATCTTTGTCTCATCTGTCCATAGAATACTTTTCCAGAACTGAGCTGGCTTCTTTAGGTGTTTTTCAGCAAATTTAACTCTGGCCTGTCTATTTTTGGAATTGATGAATGGTTTGCATCTAGATATGAACCCTTTGTATTTACTGTCATGGAATCTTCTCTTTACTGTTGACTTAGAGACAGATACACCTACTTCACTGAGAGTGTTCTGGACTTCAGTTGATGTTGTGAACGGGTTCTTCTTCACCAAATAAAGTATGCGGCGATCATCCACCACTGTTGTCATCCGTGGACGCCCAGGCCTTTTAGAGTTCCCAAGCTCACCAGTCAATTCCTTTTTTCTCAGAATGTACCCAACTGTTGATTTTGCTACTCAAAGCATGTCTGCTATCTCTCTGATGGATTTTTTCTTTTTTTTCAGCCTCAGGATGTTCTGCTTCACCTCAATTGAGAGTTCCTTTGACCGCATGTTGTCTGGTCACAGCAACAGCTTCCAAATGCAAAACCACACACCTGGAATCCACCCCTGACCTTTTAACTACTTCATTGATTACAGGTTAACGAGGGAGACGCCTTCAGAGTTAATTGCAGCCCTTAGAGTCCATTGTCCAATTACTTTTGGTCCCTTGAAAAAGAGGAGGCTATGCATTACAGAGCTGTGATTCCTAAACCCTTTCTCCGATTTGGATGTGGAAACTCTCATATTGCAGCTGGGAGTGTGCACTTTCAGCCCATAATATATATATAATTGTAATTCTGAACATGTTTTTGTAAACAGCTAAAATAACAAAACTTGTGTCACTGTCCAAATATTTCTGGCCCTAACTGTATGTCGTTCACTCACGTTGACTGAACAAGTTCTGTCAGTCACAGTATGTCAACTACATACATATTCTAGAATACCCGATGCGTTAGAATCGGGCCACCATCTAGTTGAAAATAAGTTAGTCAAACTAACTAACAACCTGTCTGTCTGCTGCTTGAGCCCTACTAATACAACTGTCCAAATTTAGGTTTCAAAATCAGAATCGAATTCTTCCCCTGCTGGAAAGTCAGTCAGAGCAACAGCTTGATTTGTACAGTGCTGTGGAATATGTTTGCTCTACATAAATAAAGATTAATAATTTTATTATTACTATCGAGGACAGTCGTGGTCAAGTTAAAGCTCCGACAGGCAATATGTAGCTTACAAGTGACAGATTCAATTTTATTCCTCTTGAGAATACATTATTCAAAGTATGTCTGCCTTTCCACCCCTGTCATTCCAATTTACCTTTAAATATTACTCAATCATATTTGGTCTTTGTTAGAATGTCAGTCAATACAACAGCCTGTATTGAGGCCAGTGCTGCCCAAGTGAAAGATGTGGAAGTCAAATATAGTTCAGAAGCAAAATAATGTATTTTCATCCTCTCACAATCAGCTATGCAAAGCATAGCATAACTGTCGTGGGCAATCATGATCGAGTCTAAACTGTGTCAGAAACATGCAACTAAGAAGCAACAGATTCACGGTCTCATCCATGATATGCACCACCACCGGAGACATGTCCACTTCATTGTTCATTAACACCTTTTCTTGAAAATGGCAGACGAGTTTAGTATTAATGAAATCCAAAATGTAACCTTGGCCCTGACAGAACTTGGGGTTTTGTGGGCCAGCATGAAGGATTGGAAGGAAATAATTCCTAATATAATGTCAATCACATGCTAATCCTACTGCAGTAATAACATCTGCACTAATTCTAGCAAACAGCTGTATTAACCCTTTCAGAAGCAAGGACGTATGTCAATAGCCGAGATGTGTACCTAACAGCAATGATCAGATCAGCGATCCGATTGGCGGTGTCAACCCTTTGGATCACGCTCTCAATCAATGACAGTGCAATCCAAAGCCCCGGCATGATCGGAAGTCCTGTGCTGCAATCAGAGGACCTCTGGCTGTTACCTTGACAGCTCGGTACCCTGTAATGAGCCTGGTAGTAGTCCTGAACCCCTTCCTGCTGGATATCTGGATATCTCCCAATGAGGTCACCAACATAAAGTGATCATTTATCCTACCTGGAGGGATGCAGCAGCATGATCAGTGTGTGCATTACTAAGACCCTCTAGTGGGCCAAGTAAAATAAATAAAGAAAAGTTTTTAAAAACATGAAAAAAACACAAACGTTCTAATCCCCACCTTTTTCCCCATTTAAAATAAAGCTATTAAAGAAAATAAAAAATATACACACATTTGGTATCGGCGTATTCTAAATTCCCGATCTATCAAAATAAAAATCAATTAATTAGATCGGTAAACTGTGTAACGAAAAAAAAAAAGTCCAAATGCCTAAATTACGTTTTTTTTTGTTACAGCAATATTTCAATAAAATACAATAGCGGGCAATAAAAAAGCATATCTACCCAACATTTGTATTATTAGAAACATCAGCTAGAGATGAAAAAAATAAGCCGTCACACAACCACAGATCCCAAAAAATGATAACGCTACAGGTCTCTGAAATAGCACAAAAGTGCAATTTTTTTCTTTAAAAACTTCTGATTTTTTTTCAGAACTTAGATAACAGTAAAATTATACATGTTTGATATCTATGAACTTAAACTGACCTGAGGCATTATTATAACATGTCAGTTATATCATATAGAGAACATGGTGAATAAAAAAAACAAAAAACAAACGTGTGATTGCACTTTTTTTGCAATTTCAACAGAGTTGGATTTTTTTCACATTTTACTGTACACTGTATGGTAAAGTAAATGATTATATTCAAAAGTACAACTTGTCCTGCAAAAAGCAAGACCTCACATGTCTATATTGACAGAAAAATAAAAAGTTATGGCTCTTAGAAGAAAGGGAGGGAAAAACAAAAAATAGAAAATCGCCCGGGGGTGAAGGGGTTACTATACACTAGAAAGCATTGTAATTAGGCATATAAGATTTACAGGAAGAAAAAGGGTTTTTATCATAATTAACCACATTGGAGGATAGATTGCATCTTCCCACACAGACACTGAGTGCTGCAACCACGACAAGCACTGTATCCTCAATCACAACTCTGGCTCTGGACAGCAGCAGTAGTGGATCTACAATTCTTAGGGGCGGCAATGGTTGACTAGCCTGGGAGCTTTTTTGAGACTGCAAAGGACCCAACTCAAGTTATTTGCTAAGTTTATAAAAAAAAAGTTCACTAGAGGCAATATATCCAATGATTTGACTACTACTTGCATGAACAACTCTGGAAACGTTACAGCGCTGAACCTACTAAGACTCACCAAACACCGGATGCCCGTTAACTGGATCTGCTGTTTATTCCTTCTCTGTTACCGTGACAAGTGTTGTCACACAGGTCTCTGGCCACAGAACCCCTACTTGTTCACCCGCTACAGTCTGGGTGAGTAATAACCCATCAGCTGTTACAGAAGTAAATATGCCTGCTGTTCTTGACCAATCTCAGTCACCAAGCACACCATTTCTTTGTCAATTCACCATAACATCTCTACCTGTACCTCCCTCACAGTCCAGCAGTTTGTCATGTCTCCACGCTCTCTCAGCACAGCAGCCAGCCCTCACTCCTTCAGTTGTGGTGAGATAAAAGTTTATTTCCTCCTACACATTACAAATCTAAGAGCTTGAACTTCATCATCTTCAATTTCTTGGTTATGCAAATGCTGCCTTTTTAGTTGGTGGATACAGATGGTTTTCAAAAGCTGATGCTTGTCACAGTCTCCCAGTGTCAAGTTACCCAGTCGCCATTACTTCTCTAAGGGCCCTTTCACATCAGCGTTTTTCGTAATTCGCGGCAGATGCGGTGAAAAAACCGCATCTGCCGCGTTTGCCGCATAACGGTTCCACTTGCGGCACGGTTGCGGTTTTTTCCATAGGAAGTATAGGGGGACTTGCGGCAGATGCGGCAAGTGCGGTATTGCACTTGCGGCAGGTGCGGCAGAGAAAAAAACCGCGGCTTACTGCGGTTTTTTTCTCTGCCGCACCTGCCGCAAGTGCAATACCGCACTTGCCGCATCTGCCGCAAGTCCCCCTATACTTCCTATGGAAAAAACCGCAACCGTGCCGCAAGTGGAACCGTTATGCGGCAAACGCGGCAGATGCGGTTTTTTCACCGCATCTGCCGCGAATTACGAAAAACGCAGATGTGAAAGGGCCCTAAGAAAGCAGTGCCTATGCTACACCAGTATGTTGCAGACAGCATCACCTGTTCCTCGAGAAACTTTGGGTGTGACAGGGTACATAACACCATTGACACCTGGACAAGTAAACATGAACAGAGGTATTATATCTCAATCACTGGGCACTGGGTGACTCTAGTGGCTGTGGAGCAAGGTGGGGTGAGAAACTACTACACAAGTCTTCAATCCCCCAAGACTTTTGGGATAAAACTCTGTATCTCTTCATTCATTGCTTCTGCCTCCTCCACCTCCTCTAGGGCCTCCAGTTGAGCTCTTAATCTCTCCCTTAAAGTTAAAATAGTCCAGAGAGAATTCTCCCACCTCCGAACTGCACTGTCAGGGCTCACCGCCATAAGGCAGTCTTGAAATTAAAATGCTTTGGAGATGTCAGTCACACAGCTAAAGAGTGGTGGAGAGTTATGTCGGCTTAGTTTGACTAATGACTTTTTCCATTGAACCTTGAGCCAGGGAAGCCTGTGTTAATGATGCAAACCTGGAGTGGCCCTACACCAGGGAAAACTTACACATGTGCCTTACATGGATCATGGTTTCAACCTGGTTGTTCACCAATTCCTAAGCAACTATCCTGGCCAGGAGGAGCTGCTGTAGAAGGCACACTTGCTGTGTGCTCAATTATACCGTTCCCATCCCGCGGCTCACCGATTATCATCACTACAGAGGTTTCTCAGACAACTGGTTAACCAGTTGTCATGCGACAAGCCGACATGGTGGAATTTAGCTCCGAGCCCTACATGGTATGTCATCCCACATCGAGTGAGTCAACGCAAGCTAAAGGAGGTGCAAACAATGCTTGCAAAGTGGGCAAAGATTAAGGACCTCTTCACCCTTCTGCACAGTTTGGAAATGGCTGCTTAGATGGTTAACACTGGTGATGTTGTCAACAGCATCACAATTCTGGTCAACTACATGACAGAGCAAATTTGAAAAGTCTGAGTGATGAAGTGGTGGTCCCAGAGGAAGAGGAGTAAGAAGAGGATGATACAGAAGGGATGCCAATATCTCTAAGGTCTAGACCCTTGTCGTACAGGTGGGTGGCATGGAAAGTTGAAATGGAGTGACAGAGTAGGACTCATGTTATCAAACAAACTATTACGGAAGGAAATGCAGGAAACAAGGATGAAGAGGTGATAGACACATAATAGTCAGGAGATGAAGAAATAATTCCCCTTTCTGTTATTCGGGGTTGGTGGGAGAGAACAGAAAACACAAGCACGATTGTTACTCCACAACCAACACACAAAACTTGGGCCTCATAGATGCATCAGTCACATGAGCACCTTCTTGATGCACTATCTGCAACATGATGCCCGCATTGTTAGGATTCATATTAGCATTAATTACTGGTTGGCCACTCTTTTGGATCCACGGTACAAGAGTAAATTTAGTCAGATGCTTCCTGCCTTCAACAGGGACATGCATTAAAAACACTTGTATATATTCTTAGGACTGGTTTTCCCCAAGTCAGCAGTGAAGGACACAGTACACATCGCAGATGTACACTATCATTGTGGAGAACGTTGAGTCATCAATACACAAAAACTAGTAGCAGCGGTTTAGCTGTCAAAAACAATTTCTGGAAGTAGTTTAAGCAATTTTTTAAAGCAGTCCATCCACCAGCAAAACTGAGTACAAGTCTGGCACATAGTTAGCGACTGGAGAGGATAATAATAACAATAATTTTATTTATATAGCGCCAACATATTACGCATCACTTTAAAATTAGGAGGGGACATGTACAGACAATATGAGACGATACAGAGTAACAAAAATTCAAAAACCATGAGGAGTGAGGATCCTGCTGGCAAGCATACAATCTAGAGGAAATAGGGAGGTACAAAAGGTAACAGTAAACAAATGATGTCATACATGGTCCAGCCATCAATATAATAATTAGGGGATTCATGTAACCCTGCATGAATTAGTCATCGGTCAGGATCTGTACAAGTACGGATAAAGTGCTATATTATGCATGGGGGACAGACAGACAGTCTGCAGATGCAGACAGATGACACAAGAGGCCAGATTTGGAAAAGGGAATATAGGAATAGTTAGTGAGGTGTGGTGACAGGCCAGTCTAAAGAGATGTGTTTTTAAGGCTCGCTTAAAACTATTGGTATTGGGAATTAATTGAATTGTTTTAGGTAACCCGTTCCAGAGAATTGGTGCAGCTCGTGAGAGGTCTTGGAGACAGGAGAGGATGGTGCAGGAGTATCTTGAGCTCAATATCAATGCCATCAGGAGGAGTTTGGACCCTTTTGCGATTTGGGCTTCAAAAATGGAAGAGTGAACTGAGCTCACCAGTCACGCCCATGTTTTGTCATACTCGGCAGCCAGCATTCTCTTAGAACGTGTCTTCAGCGCTGCTGGTAGTGTCCTCACAGATAAGCACTTTCGGCTGTCCCCTGAAAGTGTAAATCACCTAACTTTCATCAAGATGAACAAGTCATGGATCTTCAAGGACCGTTCACAGATGGTGTACTTTTCAGTGTGCTGTATTGATCTCACCATTATGCAATTTTAATCTGTGTCAATTGGTGCCACTTTCATGGTGTATGGCCCTATTTTTTTGAAATGTGGAGGATTTTCTTGGGGTCTTTTTGTTGTGTGTTTCCTGAATTTAGCAGTGCTCTGAGCACAATGCTTACACCTGTCCATAATTCACCTGTTCCTGATCAATGTTGAAGCTTGAAATGCTAATCCAGGCCTTGCCTAAAGCATTCATAGTGTGCCATGATAAAAATCTTAAATCCAGGAAATATATGCCACTTTTCCTGGTGCCTGCCCCTAATTTGAGCTGTGCTGGCAGGCTTTGGGCCCCCGTGAAGGTGTTTTTCCTATGCCTTTGGTTTTGCCTCCCAATGAATCCAAACGGGTCCAGAGGTTTGATGAACTGATCACCTACCTATTTGGAGAACTTCTGGAAGTTCAGCGAACCGAAACAAACTTCAAAAGTTTCGCTCATCTCTAGTAGTAATATCTTCATCCTGTTCACCATATTGTAGTAATGTCCCCCATCCTGGTTCTAATCGTGAAGTACTGTCCCCATTCTGGTCCATATATTGTACTAATGTCACCATAATTGTACCTATCCTTTGGTAATGTCCCAATCCTGTAATTAAGTCCACATCCTGGTGCAAATTTGTTGTAATGTCATCATCCTTGTCCCTATCTTGTAGTAATGTCCCCATCCTGGTTCCAATGTTGTAGAAATGTAGTCATCTTGTCCCTTCTTGTAGTAATGTCCCCATCTAGTAATAAAATCTCTATCCTCATTAAGATCTTGCAATGTCCCCTATTGTCCCCTATGCTCTTCACATACATATTACAAGAAACAAAAGATTCTTTTTACCTTTACTCGGCAAACAGCATCCTTTTCTCTTTGATGGCTAGCAGGGTGGCACAATGGTAAGGATGTCATATGCACAACGCGCTGACTCAAATGTGGCTGGTATTGGTTTGCAGTCCAGAGAGCTGGTGTCTGCACCACAATGTATCTCAATTGAATAAGTGCCCAAGGATGCACATTTAACTATAAAGAAATGCTTGCATCGGTGGTCACCTGGACCATGCCATGATTGTCAATGAAGCTTAATTGCCTGTAGGCTGCAGGAAGCAGTCTCAGTGGCTGGATGACTTATGTGGACCATATGCTTCAGACCACTGTAAGAGACACTTGGCCTCTCTAAGGTGGGGTTCAAAATATTCATGGCTGTGCTAAAGATTGTCTAGCATGGAAGTCTTATTATTATTATTATTATTATTATTAACATAGCACAATTTCACTGACTAATTACACTTTTTATAATTTGCTATATAGTATATTTGCCATGATAATTTTCTATTACCAAAATTTGCAAAGAAAACATACAAATTTTCACATCATGATAAAAACCCTCAGTTCTGGACTATCATTTTTCTGTAATAGAGCAATACGTATGGTACTCCTGTGAATCGTCCAGTATATCCTTTGGTCTAATTTTTGCCAAAAGTAATACAAACTGGAATGTTGCTACCTTTTGAGCTGGCGTTTGTCTGCTCCTTTAGGTAACTGTGTTAAAATATCCTATTCCAGCTGTAACACTTGTTTTACAAGAGCACTGGTTTTGTCTGACACAATATGGAACAACATTTGTCATTCGTTATCAGGGGTGATATATTTGTTAGCCTGCAGAGAAACATCTGCTGTGCTTTAATCTCCAGTGTGCAGGCCAATATTCATAGGATACAGCTGCATAAAATCAGAGTATTAGATGGGGCTGTCCACTTTGACATGAAGACTAGTTGGCAGACTGATAGAAACAGCTTTTTATTATCTACCTTTTTACATATCTATCCATGGTGAATATGTATGGAAAGGTATACCGTATGCTTGTCTGTCATGACTACTCGGCAATACAAGATCAATGACAATAACAATCAGCGTTGTAGATCTACATATCTAAAAGGGTTATAAAAATGTATATCAATGTTCAAGCAACATGTGAATAATGTAAACAGTTAAAATAGCACGTTTTTCTTAAAAATAGGAAACATTTCATTGACCTGAAATAATAGAAAATTGTGTTTTGCAAATGTCAGATTACCAAGAGTATCCTCGCTTGGATTTTAGGTCTTCTTCAGAAAAATGCATTACAGATTTGTTTGGTATAGATGTTACTTGCAGTGCATGCGTGGTTAAAGGGAACCCGTCAGCTAGTTTATGCTTCCCCAGCTATCATTGTCTGTACCTGCAGCTTTATAATACTATTCTAATCATCCCTGTCTGAGCTCAGAGTGTAATGTTAAAGGTGTAAAAAAAGCATTTATACACTTACATTTTCTTATGTAATGAGGCAGTCAGTCCCCAGCTTGGAGGACGGGGACTGTTTGGCAGGTTAATAGTTAACATTTCAGCCTTGTGCTAGAACATTTTGGGAGACCTGATGTGATGTCACAACCATGTGACTACAATAGGCGGAGCTAAATTCTCATAGGACATAAAACATTTGCTGGTTTAGCTCCATCCACTATGGTTACATGATCGTTAAATCACACAGGTCCTTTAGCTATCCAAGTTAAAAGTGAGTTAACTATTATCCTGCCAGACAGTCTCAATCCTCCAAGGTGGGGACTGAAATGTAAGTGTATACATGCTTTTTTTCACCTTTCACAGTACACTGTGAGCTCAGACAGGGATGATTAGACTGGTATTATAAAGCTGCAGCTACAGACAGTGATAACTGGGGGGACATAAACCACGTGACAGGTTCCCTTTAAAAAAAATGCCCATGTGCTGTGATAAACAGAACGTCAGCCTATTCATGTACATGATTTTGTTCTCAATGACATATAGTTTGGATACAGAACCAAACAAGGAAAATTATGTGTAAGGTGAATGGCATGTAACTGGCATATTGGAAGAGGGGACAAAGGTTAGCATGACCAATAGTGTATTCAGGTGGATTTGTGATATATATTGATGACATACCATACATAAAATTGTAATGTAAAGTAATAAAAAAAAAATTATCTTGTACAACACACTTTAAATATATTATGTAGGGGAGCTATAATGTTGTAAAAGAATAATAATAATCTTTGCACCAACATATTCCGCAGCCCATTACAATTTAGAGGTTCATATACAAACAGTCATAAGTAACAGTTATCAAAAAAATACAATAGTTAAAGCAAAATAATGAGGACCCTGCTCATAAGAGCTTGCAATCTACAATGAGGTGGGGGTGACACAAATTACAAATGCTTATTTACAATGATGGTTCAGCCAACTTGAGCATATAAGGAAGATAAGAGCTGCATGAGTGGCCACCACCCAATCTTTGTAATGCTTTTGAGCCTGGTGGAGTGAATAGGCTATATCTAAATGACTTCAGCTAGGGAGCATGATAGGCAATGTCTAAATGACTTCGACTAGGTAGCATGATTGGCTGCCCTAAAAACATGTGTTTTTTAGGGAGCACCTGATAATATGTAAATTGGATAATCCTAATTTCTTGGGGATTGGGGATCTGCATTCCAGAAAATTGGGGCAGCTCAAGAGAAGTCTTGGACCCGGGAGTGGGAGGTTCAGATTAGTGCAGATGTTAATCTAAAATCGCTTCCAGAGCAAAGAGAATGGGTAGGGGGATAGAAAGAGATGAGGGTGGAGAGGTAGGGAGGTGCTGCGCTGTGAAGAGCTTTGTGGTTGAGGAAAAGCAATTTGAATTGGATCCTATAGTGTGTAGGCAGCCAGTGCAATCACTGGCATTGAGCAAAAACATCCGAGTAATGGTTAGCCAGATAGGTGACCCTGGCTGCTGCACTAAGGATGGACTGGAGAGGGGAGAGTCTAGTGTGGGCGAGGCCAATTAATAAAAAATTAAAGAAAAGAAGAAACCGTAAGTTGTAGCAGATCAGTTCTGACTCAGAATTAGACTACGGGATCTACAGTGAGACCTAATTCAGAGAGGTAAGCTTTGTTTAGTACAACCCTGGCAAGATACTGATACACAGAGAAAGTGGGCAAAAAGTTCTTTTTTTTAGCAAATAAGCAGGCAGGTTATACTATTAACAGACAAAGTGATACTGCTTGCAACGTTTTCATAGGAAAATCCAACAAACTCTCCCTCCCTTTCAGGGATTAGTTCCATAGTAATTAGTTTTCTTTCATGTAATCTTTATTTAGGTTGTTTTAACCAAGGAAAAAGGAAAGAAAGCGGGCAGGGAAAATAAATGATCTACATAAAATGCGAGGCATTAGAGGGCATTGGTGGAAAGGCTGGAGGAAAGGGAATGCATAATTGGTTGGTTACAATATACACAATTAATTGGTTCACATTTGTAGAATATATACTGTATTTCAACAATCAAGCAATAAATGTAGAAAATGAGACAAAAGAACGCAATAGGGCATTACCCTAGTAACCTTATCAATGAAATAATATAGGAAGGCTCACCTTATGGGTTTGTAAAAGACACAACCACTCTAGAAAGCATAAAATGGCTACAGCAGCCCCACAAAAGCCACAAAAGCCTTTAAAGGGAACCAACCACCTCAGATGACGTGTATAAGCTGTTAATGCATGTCCCTGCACCCTACCTACACCATTGCAGCTATGTTTTTGCTAAGAATATTGATAACAGCAAACCGAAATAAACAGTTTATAAACTTACATGATTTAGTACATGAGGGCGTCTCCCTCGGGCTTTAGTACGAGAGGGCTGTGTCTCCAGCAGCTTGAGTGGCTTTCCTCCCCCTCCCTCTCTGTTTGCAGGACGTCACATTAGGGCGTGATATTATCTTGGTGTGGGCGGGCACCCAAGGCAGCTCCCGTCCGTGCACGTCTTGTCAGTGACGTCCTGCAAACAGAGAGGGAGGGGGAGGAAAGCCACTCAAGCTGCTGGAGACACAGCCCTCTCGTACTAAAGCCCGAGGGAGACGCCCTCATGTACTAAATCATGTAAGTTTATAAACTGTTTATTTCGGTTTGCTGTTATCAATATTCTTAGCAAAAACATAGCTGCAATGGTGTAGGTAGGGTGCAGGGACATGTATTAACAGCTTATACACGTCATCTGAGGTGGTTGGTTCCCTTTAAGGCTATGTGTCAATATAGAATGTGTGTTGAAGATATTTGGCATCCAAAGTCCACACCATGTTTCAAAGATCCGTGGGTTTTGGTGCATTTTAATGCAGATTTTGCTGTACTTTTTAGCAATTGAGAATAAAGCTGGGTTAAGAATGAAAATAAAAAAAAATATTTTGCTGGATGTGATATCCCAAAAATAAAATGACAAACTCAGCTGTAATATTGGTCACAAGCAGAGGTAAATCAAGTAGGTATAGGCTGCTACGTACCCCCAGCTGCCTAGTTTTACCTGGCTGGTAATGAAAACTACAAGGTAACCCTTTTTTTAATTATTTAAAGAAATAATTTTAACCCTAGAACGCATACCTGGGGCCTCGCAGGCCTGCCAGGTTACTTGTTTTCTATTTTCTGTAAAAGTACTTTAGTTTGAATTTTGAAAATCTAGGTATTCCTCAGGTATATAGATGTTAGTAATTTCCAGTTATTCATATATTTTTATGTTACAGACATTTCGGAATAATAACCTTTTTTTGGGACTACCCCATATTCACGCACCTGGGGCCTTTTAGGCCTGTACTAGGTTTACATGTGATACTCAGTCTTTTTGTCTGTATTGTTGCTGGGGAAGAACTTTTATGACTCTGCTATTGCTGGGAAGAGTGTGGATTCTGCATGACATGGTCATGTGATCTTGGAAGGGAGGCTCCCTCACAAAGTCATGTGTCTCTGACCTCATCGCAGGTCTTTTTGTCCTAATTGCTGGATAGACTTTGGAGGAAGAAGTCAGCTTTCTTTTGTCTGGAAATAGAAACTTTCTGAGCTCCAAAACCAGAGGCTTCTACTGCACTACAAGAAAGTGATCTGTTGGAGGTAAGAGGAGGGGGCTGCACTTTACCTGCTTTATATCACTTGGTGTGCTGGGACCCTAACAAAGAGTCTTATCACATACTGTTCACAGTGCACTAGGCTGATTGTAATCTTTTTTTTCTTTTTAGTTTACTGACATCTAAAATTACAATGGCACAGTCTACTTCCAGGGGATTGACTGACCATGAAATCGAGGCAATCATTTTTGATAGTGATGATGAAAGTGAAATTTATTTGTCTGACGAAGAGTACATGCCACCAGCTAATGTATCAACTTCATCGTCCAGCGATTCTTCAGATGATGAAGAAGTAGTGGATCCAGCAGAACGTTCAAATAGAACATCTAAAACGAATATTTAGGCTGTGTTCCCAGTAGTGCTGGGGTTCGCCAGAAGGGGATACATAATGGATCTGACCTCCTGGTAACTCCAGCTAAGGCTGCCGGAATGGCAGGATTCCGCCAGCCTTAGCTCGGGTCACCAGAGGTCAGATCCATTACGGATACCCTCCTGGAGGACTCCAGCGCTACTGGGAATGCATCCTTATTTTGAAATTGTAAAATACATTTTTTAAAGTATTTTTATTTGAGTTATTCCGTGTTATTTGCACACAGGCCTAAAAGGCCCCAGGTGCGTGAATATGGGGTAGTCCCAAAAAAAGGTTGCTATACTGAAATGCCTATAACATAAAAATATATGAACAACTGGAAATTACTAACAACTATATACCTGAGGAATACCTAGGGTTTCAAAAATCTAACTATAGTAATTTTACAGAAAATAGAAAACAGGTAACCTGGCAGGCCTGCGAGGCCCCAGGTATGCGTCCGCCAGCCTTAGCTGGGGTCACCAGGAGGTCAGATCCATTACGGAATCCCGTCCTGGCGGACCCCAGCGCTAGTGGGAATGCATCCTTACTTTGCAATAAACTTTGAAAAGTATTTTTTTTTAGTTATTCCATGATAATTGTAAACAGGCCTAAAAGGCCCAAGGTGTGTGAATGTGTAGATTTCTATGGGTATGCGTTCTAGGGTTAAAAAATTATGTGAGGCTTCGCTGTATTTTTGGTTCCAAGCTAGGTAAAACTAGGCAGCATGGGGCTGGCATTCTCAGCGTAGGAAAGCCCAAGTCTTCTGGGCTCACAAACTGCAAGTTGCAGCCTGCAGCCACCCCAGAAAATGGTGCATTCATAGAATCACTGTTTTATGGAGCTTTACCTGACTCTTCCACCTTCCATGTGGTGTTGGTAGACTTGCCAATAAGGAGTTATTTCCAGCTGATTATTGCCATCTAACACCAATCCCAAGGTTTATAATGCTGGGCCAATCTTAGACCCGACCATTATGAACATGTTAATAAATAGTAAAAAAAATACACCACACAGACAAAAATCATTTATTTGGTAAAAGAACACAAACACAATCTTTTTTTGCCATCTTTATTACCTCAATCAAAAGCCTCCAATGAAATTTACAATCCAGAGCAACGTCCGTTCACCATGTGATCCTTAGAGGAACTCCCTGCCAGCTAAGAGCAGGGTGCTGTGAGACAGTTTATTTGAGGTCAGAGCTCAGCCGCATCGCAACAGCTGGCCTCAGTTGAACCCAAACGTTATGTTATCCCGCTCACAGTTGGCAGTGAGTTCCACTGCGATTCTGAAGTGAACGGATGTCACTCTGGATTGTTGACTAAATCAGAGACTATTGATCGACGTAATAAAGATGCAAACATGAATGTCTTTATGTTCTTTTTTCAAACAAATGATTTTTATCTGTGTGAAGTATTTTTACTATTTACTTAGATGTTCATAATGACCGGGTCTAACAGTTGGCCGACTTTATGAACTTCGGGCTTGGTGCCAACTTGCAATATTCAGCTGGCATTAACCACTTATTACCCAGTCTGCCAACACCACAGGGCAGCTGGAATAGTAATGTAAAGCTGTAGGAAATGGCGCTTCTATGAATGTTCAGCAAGAAACAAAGTAATCCAGCTCACCATACCAATTTCCTTTCATATGGAACTCGAATATCAGCCCTGCCATGCCATGATTAAAGAAAAGTTGAATCCAGCTCTTGTACAGGTCAAAATATTTTTCTTTGACAGAAATTTAAAGATGCATTGCAGAAAAAAGGGTGCATGGTAAGCGTAGTATATGTCAACACATTTCGAACACAATGGTGGCAATCTTAGGCCTTGGTCACACATTCCTATCCACTTTTTTAAGGCTTTATAAAAACGGATCAGTTAAATTTAGGGTGCTAATAGTATCCCTGAGGTCCTGGCTGTTTTTTGGTCTTAGTCATTTTTTTCACCAAAAACGCATATGCGTTAACGCATAGTGCCTATATGTACCATGTGTTAACGCATGCGTTCCCCATAGGGCCCCATGTTAAAAAATCGCATGCATTTTTTAATGCACCCAAAAACACTGCTAGCAGCATTTTTTGAGATGCTGCACAAAAATGCATGCGTTTTTCAAAAACGCACACACACATGCGTTAATGCATATGTGTTTTTAGACTTTGAAAAAAAATGACAAAAATGATCCCAAAAACAGATCTAAGGCAAAAATGGATGGTATGTGTGACCCTGGCCTTAATCATGATTAAGAACTATTGCAACATGTTGACATGGGTCATGCATACCATGCACCCAGTTTTCTGTAATGCATCTGTAAACTTCCATAAGAGAAAAATAATTTCATGTGTACAAGAGTTGAAATCAAATTTTCTTTATTTGTGCATCTATGAATGTGCCATTTTCTGGGCTGCAGGCTGCAATTTGCAGCATAGTGAGCCCGGAAGGCTTGGGTCCCCCCATGCTGAGAATTGCAGTCACCAGCTGTCTAGATTTACCTGGCTGGCAACCAAAATGCTGGCAAAGCTCCAGGTCTTTTTTTTTAAATATTCTTTGAGTAATTAAAAAAGGGCTTCCCTGTATTTTTGATTACCAACTAGATTAAACTAGGCCGCTGGGAATGGGTGGCTCCCTGCTTTACTGGAACTGATGACCAAAAATACAGCAGAGCTCCACATCATCACCACAAAATCAACGCAAAATATGCAACAAATAAGCTCTGTGTAAACACTGCTGCATATCTGCTGTGTATTTTGGAGCCAACACTAAGGTTTATGGCTGAAAATCACATCAAAATATGCTGCAAGAATTGACATGCTGCAGATTTTCCCGCAGAAAAATGTACACAATTTCCGTAGCATGGACACAACACTTCGAATTTCTCTTACACTTTGCAGGGAAGCTGCTGTGCTGCAGATTTCACAGAAATCCATGACAAAGATGTGAGAAAAACATTCCAAAATATGCGGTAAACCTGCAGCATGGGCACATAGCTTAATTTGTGTATGGAGAAGAAGGAGTTCAATCGTGCTGCCAAGTAGGAAGTACAGTGATGCAGAGATCCTGGATTGTCATTTATTCAGTCAACTTGTTTCAGAGAATGGATAACTCCTTCATCAGGACAAAATCACATATGATTTTGTCCTGATGAAGGCAATTCCATTTTGCGAAATGCATATCAAGTGAGGCGGACAACGGTATTTCTGTGCTTTTGAGGCATTATAACTAGATAATATCTGTTTTCTTTTTTATGAATTCTGATTACAATATACACACTAAGTGTAATACACTGTTCTAGTTGACATCTTTATATTACCTCCTAATAAATATTTATATTGCCTCTTAATATAATATATTTAATGTTTGTGGATGAAGATAAGAAACAGACAGCACTCACTGGGTAGATGAAGCTTCTTGTTTATTCAACCAAGGGGGTTGACATCAAAGTGGGGAGAGGGTATGAGCAGTCAGCGGATGAGGCATGCTGGACCCGTTGAAGCGGAGAACGCGCAAAACGGTGTGCCGTTGTCCACCGACTCCTCACTCCCTCTCCCCACTTTGATGTCAATCCCCCTGGTTTAATAAACAAGAAGCTTCACCTACCCAGTGAGTGCCACTAGTTTCTTATCTTCATCCACAACATTTATTATGTTTACTTGATTATGTTTATTATGTGCAACATAGGCTTCACGATATGATCCACATGTTCATGCAGGAAGGACCTGGCTGGTCCACAATCATTAACCCCTTCCCGCCCGGGCGCGCAGCGTATGCGCCATGGAAACATCACCGTTCCCGCCCGATGGCGCATACGCTGCGTCATCGCGGTTTCCCCCTTGCTGCGGCTCTATTAACCGGGTTCACGAAAGGGTTAATAGAGCCGCAGATAGGGGACAACCTCTAGATGACCCCACGGGAGGGGATTTCCCCCCCCCGTGGCTAGGAGCCCTCCGATTGGCTAGTTAAGTGACAACTAGTCAATAGTGATGATTGAAACATTACACCAATAGAAATTGGTGTAATGTTTTCATTATGGCCATAGCCTGATGCTCAAAGCATCAGGCATTGGCTGGGGCACTGTGAGGTGTGTGTGCCCCCCCCCCCGATCTGATTGGGGGCTAGCATCCATGTGATGCAAGCCCTCCAATCAGATGTGCAGGGGGATGTTCACAATATGGCCACCGAGCTCATCAGCTCCACTCTGTCGGTGGACGCTGATGAGCGTGCACCCCTGCAGCCCTCCGCTGCCACCGACCGTGCCCACGTGGTGTGAGCCCCCCCGCCGCCGATCGCCGCCGATCGCCGCCGCCGCCGCTGCTGCCACCGCCGATCGCCGCCGCCGCCGCCGCTGCTGCCACCGCCGCTGCTGCTGTTGATTGTAAGTACCCCTCTGCTGTGATCCGCTCCCTCTCCTCCTCCCCTGGTGTCCTCTCCCCCTCCCCCTTCCCCATTGTCCTCTCTCCCCCCCCCCTCCCCTTTTGTCTTCTCCCCCCCCCCTTCCCTGAGTTTGCTCTCCCCCCCTCCCCTGAGTTTGCTCTCTCCCCCCCTCCCCTGAGTTTGCTCTCTCCCCCCTCCCCAGAGCTCGTTCTCACCGGTCCGGTCTGCTCGGTGTTGACCCCCTGACCGACCGCTGCCTGGCCCGAGTGACCCCCTGACCGACCGCTGCCTGGCCCGAGTGACCCCCTGACCGACCGCTGCCTGGCCCGAGTGACCCCCTGACCGACCGCTGCCTGGCCGAGTGACCCCCTGACCGACCGCTGCCTGGCCCGAGTGACCCCCTGACCGACCGCTGCCTGGCCCGAGTGACCCCCTGACCGACCGCTGCCTGGCCCGAGTGACCCCCTGACCGACCGCTGCCTGGCCCGAGTGACCCCCTGACCGACCGCTGCCTGGCCCGAGTGACCCCCTGACCGACCGCTGCCTGGCCCGAGTGACCCCCTGACCGACCGCTGCCTGGCCCGAGTGACCCCCTGACCGACCGCTGCCTGGCCCGAGTGACCCCCTGACCGACCGCTGCCTGGCCCGAGTGACCCCCTGACCGACCGCTGCCTGGCCCGAGTGACCCCCTGACCGACCGCTGCCTGGCCCGAGTGACCCCCTGACCGTCGTCGTCCGCCGCCCCTGACTGACCGTCGTCGTCCGCCGCCCCTGACTGACTGTCGTCGTCCGCCGCCCCTGACTGACTGTCGTCGTCCGCCGCCCCTGACTGACTGTCGTCGTCCGCCGCCCCTGACTGACTGTCGTCGTCCGCCGCCCCTGACTGACTGTCGTCGTCCGCCGCCCCTGACTGACCGTCGTCGTCCGCCGCCCCTGACTGACCGTCGTCGTCCGCCGCCCCTGACTGACCGTCGTCCGCCGCCCCTGACTGTCGTCGTCGTCCGCCGCCCCTGACTGACCGTCGTCCGCCGCCCCTGACTGTCGTCGTCGTCCGCCGCCCCTGACAGACCGTCGTCGTCCGCCGCCCCTGACTGACCGTCGTCGTCCGCCGCCCCTGACTGACTGTCGTCGTCCGCCGCCCCTGACTGACTGTCGTCGTCCGCCGCCCCTGACTGACCGTCGTCGTCCGCCGCCCCTGACTGACCATCGTCGTCCGCCGCCCCTGACTGACTGTCGTCGTCCGCCGCCCCTGACTGACTGTCGTCGTCCGCCGCCCCTGACTGACTGTCGTCGTCCGCCGCCCCTGACTGACCGTCGTCGTCCGCCGCCCCTGACTGTCGTCGTCCGCCGCCCCTGACAGACCGTCGTCGTCCGCCGCCCCTGACTGACCGTCGTCCGCCGCCCCTGACTGTCGTCGTCGTCCGCCGCCCCTGACTGACCGTCGTCCGCCGCCCCTGACTGACCGTCGTCCGCCGCCCCTGACTGTCGTCGTCGTCCGCCGCCCCTGACTGACCGTCGTCCGCCGCCCCTGACTGACCGTCGTCGTCCGCTGCCCCTGACTGTCGTCGTCCGCCGCCCCTGACTGACCGTCGTCGTCCGCCGCCCCTGACTGTCGTCGTCCGCCGCCCCTGACAGACCGTCGTCGTCCGCCGCCCCTGACTGACTGTCGTCGTCCGCCGCCCCTGACTGACCGTCGTCCCGAAAGTTACACCAGTTAACGTTCACATACACGCACACTAATAAAAAGTTTACTTTTTTTTTTTTTTTTACACACGCACACAGCACATACAACATGTCACGCCCGTCCCGCCCGTCCCGCTCATCAACGTCACAAAGGGTGTACTCGGCTGAGGAGGCATATGCTATACTTGCCTCCGATGCTGACAGTGAGGAAGTGGACCCCACGTTCCACTATTCCTCACATTCTTCCTCCGACAGTGAAATCTGCAGCAGTGACACCGACTCGCCACCACCACGAAGACGGCGGAGGACAAGAGATCGTCCGGAGCCAGAGGAAGAGGAGTCGGAGTCCGAGGAAGAGGAGTCTGAGCCTGGAGAAGAGGAGTCGGAGGAAGACCCACAGCCGTCAGTGAGTAACCCTCCACCTGGTGCTTGGCATGCCCAACCTAGCACCAGGGCCCCTGTGTGGATCCCCGTCCCTGATCGGTACACTCCACAGATTCCTGATTTTATTCCCCAATCAGGAATCCTGTTTGAGGCCACAAACTTCAGGGAAATTGACTTTTTCAAAGTCTTTTTCTCTGAGGACTTTGTGAGGCTCATGGTGGAGCAGACGAACCTGTACGCCCAACAGTTTCTGGTCCAAAACCCAGATTCCATCTTTTCTTCTTGGACTCCTGTGGACTCTGGAGAAATTATGAAATACTGGGGTTTGATACTTCATATGGGGATTGTGAACAGACCAGAAATGCGCCAATGCTGGAGTACAGATAAGTTTTTTCTAACTCCAGTGTACGGCGAAGTGATGGCCCGAAACAGATTCGACGCCATCCATAAATTTCTCCACTTTAGGGACAACACTGACAGCCTTCCCCGTAATGACCCGAATTTTGACAGATTGTTCAAAATTCGACCGGTCATCGACCACTTCAGCAGCAAGTTTGCTGAAGTGTACGTTCCCAAACGGGAAATTTGTGTGGACGAATCCCTCGTCCTTTACAAAGGTAGGCTTAGTTTCCGCCAATACATTCCCAGCAAGAGGGCCAGGTATGGGATAAAGCTCTACAAGCTTTGTGAGAGTACCTCAGGGTACACTCACAACTTTAGAGTGTATGAGGGGAAGGATTCGAGGATCGAGCCCCCAGAGTGTCCCCCTGCTCTGGGGGTATGCGGGAAAATAGTGTGGGATTTGATCCACCCACTACTTGATAAAGGTTATCATCTATACGTTGATAACTTTTATACAAGTGTCCCGCTCTTCAGATCCCTCTCTGCCAGAACTACCGCCGCTTGCGGTACTGTGCGCAGAAACAAGAGGGATCTCCCTATGCCGCTAATTGAGCAGCCTCTCCCAAGAGGTGAGAGCCGAGCTCAATGTAGCGGCAACATGGTACTGGTCAAGTTCAAAGACCGAAGGGATGTCTTTATCTTGACCACGATCCATGGTCCCGGCACCAGGGCCACCACCACCAGAGGTACCCCAGGACAGGTCCACAAACCGGAATGTGTCCTGGGGTACAATAAGAACATGGGAGGAGTTGATCGTTCTGATCAAGTCCTCAAGCCCTACAGGGCCACGCGGAAAACGAGGAAGTGGTACAAAAAACTGGCCGTGTACATTGTCCAAATGGCAATGTATAATGCATACTTGCTGTCACGATGTGCAGGTCACACCACTAACACCTTTCTTGAGTTCCAGGTGAAGGTGATCAAGGCCCTGTTGAATGGAGGAGAACGAAGACCAAGAGAAGAAGGAGGACGAGAACGAAGACCAAGAGAAGAAAGAGGAAGACGAAGAGTAGAAGATGAAGGGGGCCCCAGCACTCCTGGAACTCGATATTCCCGCGTGGTACCAGGGCAACATTTTGCAGAGAAGGGGCCAAGAAAAAGGTGCCGGGTCTGCCATCAAAGGGGAACAGAACGACCGTCCAAACCCAATGTAAAACGTGCCCTGACAAACCAGGTTTGTGTATCTTTGGATGTTTCGAAATCTATCACACGACCCCAGACTGACATGCACCCACAACATCATACACAAACACACACACACCCTGATGTACACTACAACACACCAACCTGACATACACACCCTGATGTACACTACAACACACCAACCTGACACACACCCTGATGTACACTACAACACACCAACCTGACATGCACTACGATAAGTGCCCCCTTAGTCTTTACCATGGCTTTGGGGGTCTTATTCCGGTGCTAGAACAAATCCCTTCCTGCAGAAAGGCCAGGCCTCGCCTCACGGTGACCTGTCCTTCTGAAAGGCTGGGTACAGTTGTGTAATTATATGTGTAATTATATTATATGTGTGATTATATATGATTATATGTGTATGGGGTCACTTGTGGGGGAACTCCAATGTGTAGGCAAACAGGGGCTCTCCATACGCAACCTGGTGTTTGCTAACAATTGGAATTGTTAGCGGACACCATGTCGCGTTTGGAGAGCCCCTGTGTGCCTTAACATTGGAGCTCCCCCACAAGTGACTCCATTTTGGAAACTAGACACCCCAGGGAACTTATCTAGAGGGGTAGTGGGCATATTGAACCCCCAGGTGCTTCACAAATAAATGGGAAAAAAAAAAAAAAAGTGGAAAAAAAGTACTTTTTCGTTTTTACGGATTAATTTGTGAAGCACCTGGGGGTTCAATATGCTCACAACCCATCAGGATAAGTTCCCTGGGGTGTCTAGTTTCCAAAATGGGGTCACTTGTGGGGGAGCTCCAATGTGTAGGCACACAGGGGCTCTCCAAACGTGACATGTGTCCGCTAACAAGTTGACCTGATTTTCCATTCAAATTGTTAGCGGACACCATGTTGCGTTTGGAGAGCCCCTGTGTGCCTACACATTGGAGTTCCCCCACAAGTGACCCCATTTTGGAAACTAGACACCCCAGGGAACTTATCTAGATGGGTAGTGGGCATATTGAACCCCCAGGTGCTTCACGAATAAATGGGAAAAAAAAAAAAAAGTGGAAAAAAAGTACTTTTTCGTTTTTACGGATTAATTTGTGAAGCACCTGGGGTTCAATATGCTCACAACCCATCAGGATAAGTTCCCTTGGGTGTCTAGTTTCCAAAATGGGGTCACTTGTGGGGGAGCTCCAATGTGTAGGCACACAGGGGCTCTCCAAACGTGACATGTGTCCGCTAACAAGTTGACCTGATTTTCCATTCAAATTGTTAGCGGATACCATGTTGCGTTTGGAGAGCCCCTGTGTGCCTACACATTGGAGTTCCCCCACAAGTGACCCCATTTTGGAAACTAGACACCCCAGGGAACTTATCTAGATGGGTAGTGGGCATATTGAACCCCCAGGTGCTTCACAAATAAATGGGAAAAAAAAAAAAAAAGTGGAAAAAAAGTACTTTTTCGTTTTTACGGATTAATTTGTGAAGCACCTGGGGGTTCAATATGCTCACAACCCATCAGGATAAGTTCCCTGGGGTGTCTAGTTTCCAAAATGGGGTCACTTGTGGGGGAGCTCCAATGTGTAGGCACACAGGGGCTCTCCAAACGTGACATGTGTCCGCTAACAAGTTGACCTGATTTTCCATTCAAATTGTTAGCGGATACCATGTTGCGTTTGGAGAGCCCCTGTGTGCCTACACATTGGAGTTCCCCCACAAGTGACCCCATTTTGGAAACTAGACACCCCAGGGAACTTATCTAGATGGGTAGTGGGCATATTGAACCCCCAGGTGCTTCACAAATAAATGGAAAAAAAAAAAAAAAGTGGAAAAAAAGTACTTTTTCGTTTTTACGGATTAATTTGTGAAGCACCTGGGGGTTCAATATGCTCACAACCCATCAGGATAAGTTCCCTGGGGTGTCTAGTTTCCAAAATGGGGTCACTTGTGGGGGAGCTCCAATGTGTAGGCACACAGGGGCTCTCCAAACGTGACATGTGTCCGCTAACAAGTTGACCTGATTTTCCATTCAAATTGTTAGCGGACACCATGTTGCGTTTGGAGAGCCCCTGTGTGCCTACACATTGGAGTTCCCCCACAAGTGACCCCATTTTGGAAACTAGACACCCCAGGGAACTTATCTAGATGGGTAGTGGGCATATTGAACCCCCAGGTGCTTCACAAATTGATCTGTAAAAATTAAAAAGTACTTTTTTTTTTCACAAAAATTTTGTTTTAGCCTAATTTTTTAAATTTTCAAATGGCCAACAGCATAAAGTTCATCCTAAAATTTGTTGGGCAATTTCTCCTGAGTACATCGATACCTCATATGTGGTCATAAACCACTCTTTGGGCGCACGGCAGGGCTCAGAAGGGAAGGAGCGCAATTTCACTTTTTGAATGGAAAATTAGCTCCAAAAGTCAAATTGCGCTCCTTCCCTTCTGAGCCCTGCCGTGCGCCCAAACAGTTGTTTATGACCACATATGAGGTATCGATATACTCAGGAGAAATTGCCCAACAAACTTTAAGATCCATTTTATGCTGTTGCCCATGTGAAAATGAAAGATTTGAGGCTAAAAGAACATTTTTGTTGGAAAAATTTTTAAAAATCCATTTTTTGTTTCCACTTTGCTTTAGTTCCTGTGAAGCACCTGAAGGGTTAATAATCTTCTTGAATGTAGTTTTGAGTAGCTTGAGGGGTGCAGTTTTTAGAATGGTATAACTTGTGGGGGTTTTCTGTCATGTACACCCCTCAAACGGACTTCAAATGTGATGTGGTCACTAAAAAAAATGGTTTTGTAAATTTTGGTGGAAAAATGAAAAATTGCTGATGAACTTTGAACCCTTATAACTTCCTACCCCAAAAAAATTTTTTTTCCAAAATTGTGCTGATGTAAAGTAGACATGTGGGAAATATTATTTATCAACAATTTTGTGTCACATAACTCTCTGGTTTAGCAGAAAAAAAATTCAAAATTTGAAAATTTCGAAATTTTCAAAATTTTTGCCATATTTTTGATTTTTTCACAAATAAACGCAAAAATTATTGACCTAAATTTAATACTAACATGAAGCCCAATATGTCACGAAAAAACAATCTCAGAATCGCTAGGATCGGTTGAAGCGTTCCAGAGTTATAACCTCATAAAGGGACACTGGTCAGAATTGCAAAAAATGGCTCGGGCATTAAGGCTAAAATAAGCAAAAATGGGCTCGGGGGTGAAGGGGTTAAACATGGCTTTGGTGCCCAGTTGTTAACTCTTTGCTCATCGGATATAATATATTTAATCATTATTAATTTAAAAAATGTATCATTATCGATTGGTTCCCTCATATTTACCGTATATACTCGTGTATAAGCCGACCCGTGTATAAGCCGACCCCCCTACTTTTGCCCCAAAAATCTGGAAAAACCTATTGACTCGTGTATAAGCCGAGGGTGAACCCCAGCACAGGTATACAGCCCCCAGCAGTGTGGTATACAGGCCCCCCCCCAGTGGTATACAGGCCTCCCCAGTGGTAGTATACAGCAGCCCTAGTGGTAGTATACAGCAGCCCCAATGGTAGTATATAGCATCCCCAGCAGCCCCAGTGGTAGTATACAGCAGCCGCAGTGGTAGTATATAGCAGCCCCAGCAGTAGTATACAGCAGCCCCAGTGGTAGTATATAGCAGCCCCAGTGGTAGTATATAGCAGCCCCAGTGGTAGTATACAGCAGCCCCAGTGGTAGTATATAGCAGCCCCAGTGGTAGGATACAGCAGCCCCAGTGGTAGTATATAGCAGCCCCAGTGGTAGTATATAGCAGCCCCAGCAGCCCCAGTGGTAGTATACAGCAGCCCCAGTGGTAGTATATAGCAGCCCCAGTGGTAGTATACAGCAGCCCCAGTGGTAGTATATAGCAGCCCCAGTGGTAGTATATAGCAGCCCCAGTGGTAGTATATAGCAGCCCCAGTGGTAGTATATAGCAGCCCCAGTGGTAGTATACAGCAGCCCCAGTGGTAGTATACAGGAGCCCCAGCAGCCCCAGTGGTAGTATACAGGAGCCCCAGTGGTATATACAGCAGCCCCAGTGGTATATACAGCAGCCCCAGTGGTATACAGGCCTCAGCAGTATATACAGCAGCCCCCAGGGGTTATACAGCACCCCCCAGGGGTTATACAGCACCCCCCAGGGGTTATACAGCAGCCCCCTGGGGGTACCCAGCAGCCCCCAGGGGGTACCCAGCAGCCCCCTGGGGGTACCAACAGCCCCCTGGGGGTACCAACAGCCTCCAGGGGGTACCCAGCAGCCCCCTGGGGGTACCAACAGCCCCCTGGGGGTACCAACAGCCCCCAGGGGGTACCCAGCAGCCCCCTGGGGGTACCAACAGCCCCCAGGGGGTACCCAGCAGCCCCCTGGGGGTACCAACATCCCCCTGGGGGTACCAGCAGCCCCCTAGGGGTACCAACATCCCCCTGGGGGTACCAACAGCCCCCAGGGGGTACCCAGCAGCCCCCTGGGGGTACCAACAGCCCCCAGGGGGTGCCCAGCAGCCCCCTGGGGGTACCAACAGCCCCCAGGGGGTACCAACAGCCCCCACAAGCTGGCACTGTCCCCCCTTGTAAGGGCCCCCCCCCCGGTGCTTATACATTACCATTCCGGTTTTCTGATCAGCGCGGCTCCTCCGTGCTGCGTCTTCATCCTCCCGCGCTGGCTGCATCCGGGTTCTCCAGCGGTCGCGCGATGACGTCACATCGCTGCGACAGCCGGAGATCACGGATGGAGCCAGCGCGGGAGGATGAAGAAGCACCGAGGAGCGGCGCCGATCAGAACACCGGGATGGTAATGTATAAGCACCGGGGGGGAGCCCTTACAAGGGGGGACAGTGCCAGCTTTTGGGGGGCTATATGAACTGCATCCCCCTGCCGCTGATTGACAGGGGGATGCAGTGCATATTTAATGAGCGGCCCCACGTGACGGGGCCGCTCATACAGCAGCCCCCCCCCCCCCCGCCTCCTCCAGCCTCCACAGCCCCCGGACACAGCCCCCACCACACGGGTCTACCGTATAGACCCGTGTATAAGCCGAGGGGGGACTTTTCAGCCCAAATTTTGGGCTGAAAAACTCGGCTTATACACGAGTATATACGGTATTTAATTGATTTAATTTAATTTTAGTGTTACTCTGTGACATACAGCTTTACATAGTTATTATGTTGATTGGTCACTCATATTTATGTGCAATTTTTGCTACTACAGTGGGAAAAAAGTATTTAGTCAGCCACCAATTGTGCAAGTTCTCCCACTTAAAAAGATGAGAGAGGCCCGTAATTGACATCATAGGTAGACCTCAACTTTGAGAGACAAAATGAGTTAACCAATCCTGAAAATCACATTGTCTGATTTAAACTCATGAACCATGAGTCTAAGGCTAGGGTCACAATGGCATCGTGGATGCGTTTTTTTTTCCATGCGTTTTTCACACTTGTCTTTTGTGAAAAACGCATGCAAAAAAGCATCCATAAGCACCAATGCAAAAAAAGCATGTTGTAATTGCACAAACGCATTGCCAAAGTGCCATGCGTTTTTTCCATGCGTTTTTGGCTCAGCACAAAAAATCGCATCATGCTGCATGTTTTGGTGCATTTCCAAAAATGCATGCGTTTTTGTATCATGGATCCCTATGGGCAACACATGCATCAACGCATGTGTCCAAATGACACATGTGAAAATGCATGCGTTTTCAGGACATGCATATTTTGTATAGAATAATTGGTAAAATTGATCACGTGACCAATCAATCACATAAACAGGGGGAAGGGCATGATGAATCCTGGCCTGCCCCCGGGTGTGTCGAGAAAAGTAGCCCAGCCTCATCTAGGAACACATGGGCTCATTAATGTTGTGTGATACTCTGCTGTGCCACCCATGTTGATCCAATGTTTGTAAATGTGGTCTAGATGGCCGACTCGGATGTGTCCGTAATCCTGACCCTGTCAGACTCATCCTCGTCTTCATCATCATCAGTGAGTTAACATGAAACAGTACTTTACCACTTTACTGTACCTCTTTACCTCCCCTTTTTATTGGCTGAGGGGTGTGTTTTCAGTGTTTTCTACATCACAAATTTACATGCCCTACCCCACATATAGCCCTATGCATTAATGCATGTGTTTTTTAGGAGCCTTCAAGAACTCCAAACCAGTTAGAAACCACCTAAGGGCCACGTCACACACATAGATATCTGTGCAGATATTGTTGGCAGATCTCTGGTTGCAGTGAAATCATGGACACATTGTTCCATTTTGTGGCCATGTGCAAATGTAACAATGTGTCCATGATTTTACTGCAACCAGAGATCTGCGAACAATATCTGCACAGATATCTATGCGTGTGACATGGCCCTAAGAACCACCCAAAAATAATGCATGCATTAGCACATGCGTTTTTTAAAAAACACTCCTAAGTGTGACCCTAGCCTAAGCTCCTTCTCACATTTCTGCTTATGACCACCCAATCACCTGAATTCAGCTGAGGAACAGCTACACTTCCATTGGATTTTGAATTGATGAAAAAACATGTTTATGTACCATATTGAGTCTTTCCTGTAAAACCTGAATGCAGATCGTCCTAGTGTTGCATATGTAACACTTGTGGGAAGTACTAACATGTCCTTGGGAAATTAATGAAAATGACTTCAAGTGGGGAAAATCGTGTTCTCATATTTGGAGAATGTCTGACTGAAAGAGTGCAAGGGACAATCACTTAAGCTAATTTGTTCCTGGGTGTATGGTGATCTTTTGAATTTTTAGCTTACGTTTCCCTTTTAATCTTTTCAATATTCCACTGCTTTGTGGGTGATTAGGAATATGAAATAATAGTTACATTCACAGGTAGAGATGAGTGGATATTTTGAAATTCAAATAAATTTGCACAAATCATGTACTTAAACACTATTTGCCTAGAAAATATGGGCAAAAACTGTAAGTTCTTCTTAGGGTACCTTTACACGCAGCAACTTTTCTAGGAATTTCACTGACAACTTACTGGTTGCAGTGAAATCATGGAGATATTGTTCTATCTTGTTGCTGTGTACAAATGGAACAATGTCTCCATGATTTCACTGCAACCAGTAAGTTGCCAGTGAAATTCCTAGAAAAGTTGCCGCGTGTAAAGGTACCTTTAGAGTCATTTGAGAAGATTCTAACTGTGTAATAACATAATGTCTTTTTAATGTCCAGTAGACTTTCACCTATCTGGCTAAGTGAAAATACATATACATGTTGTTTTTGCCTACCTAACTTGTATTGATTGTCTAAAAATGTTTCTTTTATGATGAGCGGCAGATTTATGCATTACTGTTGTTTATTAACAGGTGGTGCAAATAGAAGAACCTTTTTTTATGTGTAAAGATCTTTTTGCTATGCTAAATAAATAAGCACTGTTATAAGCCATGCATCATTTACTTACATGGGCAACAGAACAGTGGAATGTTTTGAATGTGAAGATAACCAGAAATCATGTTATCAAACCTGTTAAAAAATAGTGAAGGAAGAAAACCCAGTGTACACGTCTGAGGTTCTCAGACTTTGTGTCATACCTGCTGTCATTTTTGTTTGAATCTAGTCGGCCATCTTGCTTCCTGTCCTGCTGCATCCACCTTGCCCTCAATCAATATGGAGTCCTCAGCTTCTATGTTCCCGCCCAGTCCTTGCCACTTGCCCATTTATGCAGCCTCAGATGTTTGTTCAGTGCTTCTGAATCCTGTCTGCAGCCTCCTGAAGCCTTTTTGGACACTCTATTACAGCGATTCTCTACGTCTGATTCTTGGAGCACACAAGTACACAGGAACCCTTCTGCTTTGCCATCAACATTTACAAGGAAACTAAGTGCGACTTTGAAGCCATGTCTAGTGACTTTTGCTGGATTTGAGGATTAAGTCTTGCTTGCCGTGTTTCCAGCCTCAACATATGTAACTGTGTTTAACCCTCCTCCTATTTTGTACATTTACTTGTATAAAGTAATAGAAGTCTGTGTCTCATGTGTTTCCTTGCATGCATTCACTAGACTATACAGACATTATTTAATACTAGCTGTGAGCCCGATGCAAATGCATCGGGTGTCTAGAATATGTTTATTTTTTTTTTAAAGATTTTGTAACGACTCGCTGGCGCCGACCAATTAGAAGCGCGGCTCAGGCAGCGACTCGCAATGGCCTCGCGGCCATTGCTCGCGCTACCTGACCGGTAAATCGTTAGCTTTGAGGCCGAGCCTCTGGTTCGATTTTCGGCCAGCGACTCGCAATGGCCGCTTCGCGGCCATTGCTCGTACTCAGCCTGCGCGAGCAATGGCCTCGCGGCCATTGCTCACGCAGGCCAGCGACTCGCATTGGCCGCTACGCGGCCAATGCTTCGCCGTGCTGACGTCACAGAGTGACATAGCCACGGTCTTTTCGGGGTCCGACATGGAAGTGCCTACAGCAATTATATAGTAGATGTAATACCAGGAGGAAGTAGGTCAAATTCAGTCTTTTATTAGAACAAAATATGTCAAAAGCATTTCCACAGCAAAATGATGCCATCAGGCGCAGAGGGAGAGAATATCCAACCCTTTTCAGCTGTAACCTTCTCATACAAGAATAAAGCAACCACTGAAATGCATTGGTATTTTCTTGCTCTTTACCTGATGGCATAATTTTGCTTTGAAAATGGTTTTAAAATATTTTTTCTAATAAAAGACAATTTTACTTATTTTCTCCTGGACGCTGGATTTTCTTCCTTCGCTATGTTTCTCCTTCCCAGACTTGGGCAGCATCTTTGCACCTGCTGCTATTCCATGTGACCCTTCTATCTATGGTACACATGTGAGCTTTTGTGTTGGAATACAGCATGTTCACAATGAATTCATTTCCTACTGCCAACCAGGATTACCTGGAGTCAGTTGCTGCATAGTTGTCCCTCGAGTTTCTACCTTAGAAGATACTTAACCATCTTCTCGTGTATATTACCTGTTCATCAGACTTACAAATCTCTGCACATTGAATGCGGACCCATGGAAGGCTGTGTATAAAAGGGTGAGCTGACTTCACAATTTTTATTTGTTCACAAATTAGCCCTATTTTCAGAGCTGATTCTTGAAAGTACAAAATCATTTGAGTGCATTTTGGAGCATCAGTAGTACAGACAGCTGTCACGGTCAGGGAGTAGTTCAACCAATAGGCTCCAACCACCAGCTGCCCCTGTCTACTTGCATGACCTGCCCTAAGTGGTGGTCCAGAACTGGGTGACGGAGCCTGCTCTCCTAAGTGAAGAGAGCTGCAAGAAAAAATAAAGTGGAATAAACGAGCTGTGCCATGGCAGACACAAAAACTCAGTAGAGGAAAGGCACCAGAGGGGAAGTCAAACAAGCCAAGATCCAAAACCAGGAGTCATGGCTGCCATAGGAACAGCATGGTTAACAGATATTATAAGGCAGACTATAAAATGCAATGGCAGCATGGTAAGCATTGCTACTACAGTATGTATGACTTGATGGATAGGTTGAATATGTCTGGTAGAATGTGGTCCACTAGAGTTGAGAAACCTTTTGAATCCAGTGTTTGGTTTTGCCTAACTGGCATATCATTGGCAAATCGTCCAACAAACATTTTGCCGAATTTCTGAACCCAATTCACATCAATGGGAAGCCAAATTAGGGGCCTAAAAGACACCTTCAAAAGGGCTCAAAAGCTGCTAAACACAGCTCAAACCGTTTTACAGTGGAGCCCTACTCTTTTAACCCTAGAACGGATACCCATAGAAATCTACACATTCACGCACCTGGGGCCTTTTAGGCCTGTTTACAATTATCATGGAATAACTCAAAAAAATACTTTTCAAAGTTTATTGTAAAGTAAGGATGCATTCCCAGTAGCGCTGGGGTCCGCCAGGAGGGGATCCGTAATGGATATGACCTCCTGGTGACCCCAGCTAAGGCTGGCAGAATCCTGCCATTCCGGCAGCCTTAGCTGGAGTTACCAGGAGGTCAGATCCATTATGTATCCCCTTCTGGCGAACCCCAGCACTACTGGGAACACAGCCTAATAATAATAATAATAATAATAATAATAAAGCTTTATTTATATAGCACCAACATATTCCGCAGCGCTTTACAATGTAGGGTGTATATTTCAAAACAGAATTATGTGCATAAAACAACAAAAAAGTAAGTAAACGGGGACGCCAAATATAGGCATTCTATATACAATTTTTTTATGAAAATTTTTTGGTTGTCGCAAACTTGGTGCAGGAATATTTATTTGTAACTTTACATATTCCCCCGACAATTCTCGCATATTTTCGGCTGAATGTTCCTTGCATACATTTTGTCCACAAGTAGAACAGAAATGCTACGATTTTCTTTCCTTCTTTGCTGGACAAATATAGCAGCGCTTTCTTTTTTCTTCTCTTTGCTCTGGATGTTCCAGAAAGCGTATTCCACATCGGATCATTGCCTCTGTAGTTTGCCTTGATAAGCATATCATGCTGCTTCTCTCCATCATAGTAGGCATCAAAAGTTTATAACAAAGTTCTGTCAAAAATAGACGTCTCTTGTCTTTCCTGTTGGCATGGAATTCTGGATTAGTTTGACAATAAACAAAGTAGCTATTGAGGGCTGACACATCAAGGATATTGGAAAAAAGGGCAACAGGCCAACGTTTAGTCTGCCTTTCGCACGAATACTCTCCAATCACATGACTTTGTGAGGGAGCCTCCCTTCCAAGATCACATGACCATGTTGTCATGCAGAATCCACACTCTTCCCAGCAATAGCAGAGTCATAAAAGTTCTTCCCCAGCAACAATACAGACAAAAAGACTGAGTATCACATGTAAACCTAGTACAGGCCTAAAAGGCCCCAGGTGCGTGAATATGGGGTAGTCCCAAAAAAAGGTTGTTATACCGAAATGTCTGTAACATAAAAATATATGAATAACTGGAAATTACTAACAACTATATACCTGAGGATTACCTAGATTTTCAAAATTCAAACTTAAGTACTTTTACAGAAAATAGAAAATAAGTAACCTGGCAGGCCTGCGAGGCCCCAGGTATGCGTTCTAGGGTTAACCCAGACATTATCTTCCTACATTATTACTTAGCAACACTACTGACAACAGATACTGTAAATATAAATAAATAATTGAAAATATTGTCAAGGGTTCCCACCAATTTTGATAACAGCAAAGAAAAAGCCACCAGCTGTGGTCTGCAACATTTTCCTGTGTTCTCTGCTAAAGGGCAGTTCCTGGGGCTTCCTGTGTGGCTGCATCCATGGTAAACATCGGGTTACTATGGAGCATCGTTTGCTCTCAGCACCCGACGTTAATGCTGTCCATTACAGTAGGCTTGCCTCTGCAGTTACTGGATCCATCAAACGTAAGTGACATGCTAAGTGCGGCCCTAGCCTATCTCTTAATCTATTTTTTAATATATCTACACATTTATCTGTATTTTACCTCCATCTATCTATCCATTCACCCACTTGAAAAACTGAAAAGTTGATTAATCTTTAAAATCTTAAAATATTTTAAAATCTTGGAAGACGCCCCAGGAGTGGTTGCCCCATTAGATGCATCAGACCTCGCAACTCTTTTGCTACCCAGGTACAATGGCAAACAGGGTAATGGTAGGGTAATGGTATTTGAAATTGATGCCAGCTAGATATGCCAGCAGGCAGCAAGGCCAGAAGTTAGTAATGGTGAGGCATCAATCAGATACCCGATATTACTAACCAAGTCAGTAAGGACACCGATAACCACAATGATAAATTTTTTTTTTTTTAAATAATCCCCAATACATTCCTATTTTTTTTCTTTTAATTAAAATCTGTTTGTTGAAAGTCTCCCATTCTATACAAGCCCCCCAAAAAGGATGTAAAAAATAATTAGAAACCTCCCGAAAAGAAATAAAACCCAATGCTGAAGCAGTCTTAGCATATGTGGGAAATGTTAGTGATTGCATCCCCCATATGGTGAGACACCAGGCACTGCATGACTCCTCGCAGTGTGACAAGCCGGGAATTCCCTGAGGTTGTCTCAGGTTACACGGCGGGTATCACGCAGCAGGGAATCCCCCTGTTTTACCTGAGATAACCTTAATGGCATCAGCACTCTTAACAGATACTGTCTTGTGTGAGCTGCTATATTTTGCGAGATGTAGCGGGTATATCTCATGGTATAGTGAGACAGTGCATGTGAAGAGCGGTAACATCAAGAAGTGCAGTACAGTTCAAATCTACGGGATAGCACGGGTGACTCCTTGAGTCTGAACTGCAGTAATATTTGTGATGGCACTGCTTGTCACTGTATCACCACTGCCTGCATGCCTTCTCTCACAGCATATGAGGGATGCTTTTTGTGAATGTGACTCCCATATTGTTGTAAGACCATGTTTGATGCTTCGTTTGAAGCTGATTATTATAATCTGCATCAAAATCTGAATGACTATCCTGAATCTAGCAAAAAGTATGAAAGCTCTAAATTGCTATGCCAACGTGTTTTTTTTTCCTTTTAGATTTGGTTCAGATTTTGGGGCAAGTAAAAGAAAGCAAACCACATGTGCTAGGAAAACAAAAAAAGCAATGTGGGCACAGCATGTCTGACCTGTCATAGACTTTGCTGGCCTCAGGATAAACATGCATATTTTTATGCAGATTCTCAAAACCTGCATAGCAAAAGGATCAAACAATGCAGCAAGTGCACACGGCCTAACAGGGTCAAGGGAGAGCCGCAGTTGAGGTGAAAGGGCTGGAGGAATAATCTTATCCCTGGCTACCTCTACAGAGACTTCCAGAGATGGGGTGGCCAACTATAGTCCTCAAGGTCTGAAAACAGTGCAAGTTTTGAGGGTTTCCTTAGCATTGGACAGGTGATAATTTTATCACCTGCATAGGAAAAAGGCCATGTTGGTACATGATGTAATTTGTAACAGTTATCATACCAGAACCGTCAGAATTTAAAAATAGTAACAAAAAGTCAGCTGCACTCAATCACTAATACTAGGGTCAGACTAGCATTAGCTTTGCATTCACAGGGTTCCATTTAAAAGGTAGAATTTTGCAGCATTAATGCAGTGTTACTGTAAAGGTAAGTCTGCTTAACACTGCCAATACATTCCTATTGGTGATGGAACCCAAAGCGTAAGTCAAACGCCGGCAGCTAAGTGCTAGAGTTTGAAACCTTGCGCTATTTATAAGCGCATCATATGATGCGGAAGCACACGTCATGTGATGCACGTGGAAATAGCACAAGGTTTCAAACTCTGGCACTTAGATGCGTTTCACCAGTGCTCGGGGTTCTGTCACCCACAGGAATGTATTGGCAGTGTTAACGCAGCCTTACCTTTACGGTAACACTGCGTTAAAGCTGCCAAATTCTATCTTTTAAACAGAACCCCCTTGAACGCAAACCTAACGCTAGTCTGATCCTAGCCTCAGACATACTTATTTGAATATAGAACTGCATTACAGCTGATGAAATATGGAAAATGGAGACACTTAGCTAGTACATATGGCCATATATACAACCACCCAGTAGCCACGTCAGGGCATGTCTCCTGCACTGGGTCCTAACCTACTTTTATACCTTTATTATAAGTCTCAGCCTCTCTTTGGATTAAAAATCTCTCTTGGAATGAGCGAGAAGAAGACCTGATAACTGAGACAACAGCACCTTGTGGCTAGTGGGAGGAGGGAGCACTACAGAGGCTGTGACCTCATAATCTACACAAGAAAAAAACTATGGCACTCAATTTTAGTTTGCACTGATGCAACGCTAAAACACCATATATTCACTCAACACATATTCAAAATACATTCACTTAGCACACAAATGCTAAGACTTGCTTATTTGAATATAGAACTACATTACAGCTAATGAAATATGAAAAATGGAGGCACTTAGCCAGTACATTTTTCCATATATACGACCACTCAATAACCATGTCAAGGCACAATTCATGGTGTTATTAGACATTTTATCATCTTGCTGTGATTCAGATGAGTGATGGAACATATACTCCATTACACCTTCCACCTTATCCCAGCTAATGCTTTTGTAAGAGATTGCAAAGGAGACCAAATATGACTTGTGTTCGGTACTACTAATTTTGGCACTGTTGCTTCCAGCACTAATGGTGATGTTAGAGCTGCTGCTAGTGTCATCTACATTCTTATTTGTGACAGACTGATTTTTGTCTACTGCCCTCCTATGTCTGTTGCCTGTTCCATGTTTGGATATAGCATACACTTTGGACAAAAGTACACAGCTTAATTTGCTTCTAACTTTTGTCTATAAACATAACCAATATTTGGTGTAAATTCTCCCACTCTTGACAAAGTACGCTAAAGAGGGCCTCTAACCTTCACATTTACCAAAATATATTACAATAAAGAGACTTTAGATATAAATAAGCATAAAATAAATGATCTTTGGAAGTACAATGTCTACAATTGCATGAATCATGAAAGATTCACAATTTATAGGAGTCAACATCTTGGGATTTACAGCTCAGTGTGCTCTGTTCTAATGAGACATCTCCACATTTCAAGCTCTGCCAAAATGGAGGCATTGGTCTCTATATAAGATGGGTGAATAAAGTCCACCTTTTTACTTATATTCACAGAGTGCACAAACGCCTAAATATATGTGCAACAGGTGAAATAATTATTGAATACATCACTAATTTTCTGGGTAAATATATTTCTAAAGGTGCTATTAACATGAATTTCTCACCAGATGTTGGTAACAACTCGTCCAATACATACAGGTAAAATAATCAAGCCATAGATGTCAATAAATGTTATGTGTAATAGTGAGAAATGACACAGGAAAAAAGTAATGGACATATGAACAATGAGAGGTGCAAAATGCCATGGAAAGTAATGACACCCGCTGAAATATTGCAGTAATTAAAAAGCAATTCTGTCACTTAGAAAAAATTATATTTGCTGGTTCAACTAATGGCTTTTAAAAAGGTGATTCATTACCAAGGTACCACAAAAGAAGCATCACATGATGGGTAAATTTAGTGAGCTGTCTCAAGACATTTACAACCTTATTGTACATACTGATGGCATTGGCTACAGAAGAATGTCTTAGCTACTGAAGGCTCTAGTGAGCGCTGTTGGGGCTATAATCTGGAAGTAGAAAGAACATTATGTTACACTAACGTCCAGGTGCTCTGCGCAATATTTCAGATAGTGGAGTGAAACGTCTATCTGAAAAGTTGTTTAAGAGCCAGGAACCATCTGTGGAGAACCACATGTATGCACACTCACCTTCGCAAGATTACATTGCCGAACAAAAATCATGTTCAAGTACATTTAAAGTGTGCTCAACAAAACTTAAAGGGGGTTTTACCTTGAATAAAGTTCATTTTAATCAATAGATCTTGGAATATTAACAATTTCCACAACTGGATGTGTTTAATAAAAATGTTCCTGTACTGAGATAATCTTATACTTGTGCCCCTTCTATGTACAGTTTAATTTTTATTTCTGACCGTGCACGGGATTACAGCATGGGATCAGAGATGATTCTTTTTTGTGAGGTAAAACATTTCTCTGATTGTTTGTAAAAAATGTTTTACATCAAAGAAAGAATTTTTTGTGATCCCATGCTGTAATATCTCTATACTCTATTTCATCCTTCCCTGCCCAAGATCAAACCAATGCAACGTGCATGGTCAGAAACGAAAATGAAACTGTACATAGTAGGAGCACATTTATAAGATTATCTCAGCACAGGAATGTTTTTTTAAACACATCCAATTGTGGAAATTATTATTATTCCAAGATCTATTGATTAAAATTAACTTTTAAATAAACGTTGTTCTTGGGAAAACCCCTTTAAACAACCTTGTGTAATACTGCGAGAATATAGTCGGCTTAGATAAGACAAAAACTGAATTCTTTGGATCCCATAATACACACCATGTTTGAAGGCCAAAAGGCACTGCACATTACCCAAAGAACATCATACAAACATTGAGGTTTGGAGAAGTAAATATCATGATGTGGGACTGGTTTTCATCATATGGCACAGGCAAACGTCAAGTGATTGAAAGAAGGATGAATGTACTAATGTAACAAGACAATCTGCTGCCATCTACCAGGATGATGAAGATGAAACACAGGTACATATTTCAGCAAGATAATGATCCCAAACACACAGCCAAAGAAGCAATTGGTTTCATAGAAAGAAAATAAAGATATTAGATTGGCCCAGACAATTACCTGATCTGTTTGTGTGGACTAATGAGCCAAAATCACACCTGAGCAATGCATGCCACTATTTGAAACTGTTGACCACCATCTCCTGCTCTATTGACATAAAAGACACCGCTCTCTCCTGGCTCTCTTGCTATCTTTCTGACCGTTCTTTGAGTGTATCATTCATTGGCTCCACTTCCTCCCCTCTTCCTCTCACTATTGGGGTCTGTCAGGGTTCAGTCCTCAGACCTCTTCTCCTCTCTCTCTACACAGCCCTGATTGGACACACCAGCAGCATATTTGGCTTCCAGTATCTCTATCCTGATGACACACAACTATACACTTCAGCCTTTCCAAAACTGAATTTCCTCTGCTCCCACCCTCCATATAACCTCCCTAAATCTGCCATCTCTCTCTCAGTGTGCCGCACCATGATAACGCCTAGGCAGCAGATTCGCTGTCTGGGTGTTATGCTTGACACCGATCTCTCCTTCTCCCCTCATACACTATCTCTCATCCGCTTCTGTCACTTCCATCTGAAGAACATCTCTAGAGTCTACCCCTCTCTCACCATGGAAACAACAAAAACCCTCACCGTGGCCCTAATCCATTCCCGCCTTGACTACTGCAATTCTCTATTAATTGATCTCCCCCTCTCTAAACTTTCCCCTCTGCAGTCCATCCTTAATGCAGCAGCCAGGATCACCCATCTGGCCAATCGTTAATCAGATGCCTCCGCTCTGTGGCAGTCATTGCATTGGCTGCCTATACAACACAGGATCAAATTTAAATTGCTTGTTCTCACCCACAAAGCTCTTCACAGTGTAGCACCCCCCTACATCTCCTCCCTCTTCTCTGTCTATCACTCCACCCATTCTCTACGTTCTACAAATGACCTTCGACTAACATCTGCATTAATCCTGTGCACCCATTCCCGGCTTAAAGATTTCTACCAAGCTGCACCAATTCTCTGGCATGCTCAACCCCAAGAAATCAGGACTATCCACAACTTGCATGGCTTCAGAAGCTCCCTAAAAACACATCTCTTTAAGGCGGCCTATCATGCTCCCCAACAAAATTCCTTTGTATTGTACATAGCCCTTTCACTATCTCTCTCGACATAACTCTTCTACAAACTCCACCAATCCTAAAAGGTCTACACAGACCGTCTGATGACCATCCATGTAAGCTTATTTCTATCCCCCATTTCCTCAAGATGCCTGGACCATCAGTGTAATAAGCCCCTGTTCTTTGTGTAACCCCTATCCCGTTGTATATTGTAAGCTCTTTTGAGCAGGGTCACTTTTATTTTTTTTTGCTCTATTTATTGTATTGTAATTTTTACATTGATTCTATGCTTATGGTATTGTATTCAACTATTGTACTGTATTTTTTCTATACTGTAATTATTATGTATTGTATTGTATATTTTCCGTATTCGGACCACTGTATTGTAAAGCGCTGCGGAATATGTTGGCGCAATATAAATAAAGATTTATTATTATTATTATTATTGTTATTATTATTGGTATTATTTTCTCCATAAGGAGAAGCTGTCATCACCAAAAAATCTTTAAAATTAAGTATTAAATACATGTCAGTGTGGTCAATAATTTTTCTCTGTGCCATTTCTAATTATTAGACATCACTTCATCTATGGTTTGATTTTTTTTGCCTGTGTTAAGGGCCTGTTACACGCTACGATATCATGAATGATATCGTTGAAACGTCACAGGTTTTGAGACGTTCAAACAACGTCGTAACGTAACGACGTCGTAGCGTACGATAAGTCATCTGATCGTTGATCGCAGGTTTATGATCCGGACCATAAATCAGTCGTTGATCATACGTTCGATCTGCTGCATCGTCGTGTGAGACACCGTGAAAACGATCTCGTTTACGACTTCACCTATTCAGAACTGAAGGACGTAGGCGACCAAACAACCACAAATATCGTTTGCATGTCACGGAATCGTTGCTGCATCGTTCACGATATCAGTACGTGTGACACCTCACAAGCGATCATTGAACAACGTTCAAGGGATTCAGGCCAGCGATAGATGGATAGATAGATAGATAGATAGATAGATAGATAGATAGATAGATAGATAGATAGAACACTTATGTGAATCTTGTTTTGTAGTGAACTTATAAGTGTACTTAGAGTTTATAGGACATTATGCTTTTCAGGATTTTTACACAGTATACATTGTAGTTGATTGGGAAAGAAAACTTTAAATTAATACATCTGTTTAGACATCTGTGTTAAAGCTGCTTCCCTATTGTCAGCTATTACAATACTTTTTATTTTACAGAACTGTTTATACTTGGGAACTTTTGAAGAATCCTTTGTGTAAAAAAGAAATGACGGCTCTAGTGATAAAACGGAACAAAAAACATTTTGGTCAATGATATGTCAATGATGCTTCCAGTTTTGTGTATTAAATACTAATTACTTATTTTATTGTTTGAAGAGATTAAACGTTAATAGGAGAAACTAAATAAACAGAACGGTTTTGTGCACAAACTATATAAGCTAGTAATTAATTTGTGGCCTCCTCTGAGCTAATTAACTCATATAAAGAAATGAAGTTAATGAACCATAATTCTAGTCATACAAGTGTAGATACAAGCAGTTTGACTTAATGAATTAATACGATATTTTGGTTCTTATAGGTTTTTCAATTGAATTCTCAGTCTGTAGGCATCATGATGGTTATATGCTGTTAAAAAAAATCATAAATGTTCTTGTTGTTTGGTCATGCATGGAAATGGTTAACAAAGGTGGTTCTCGAAATTCGTTATCACATACTGTAAGGTATAGTACATAACAAAGAGGCTATTAGAGGACTCTAGAAGCTATTAAACCCCTCTAGATAGTACATTAATTGATAATCTATTCTTTTTATAATTTTGTTTCAATGATTTATACCACATGAATTAGGTATAGTAAATAATGCCATGTTTGAAACCTATCCCATCACAATGCTGTCTATTAAAAATATTTTAGAATGTATAGTATGTTCACACATAGCGGACATGTTACATATTTTCCATGTAGATATGTAATTGGAAAGTTTGCTCTGTGCTATAGTAGAAAGTAAGCAGAAATATACCTTGAAAAACTATGTGGACCTCCTTTATCAAATACAGATGTATCTCAATGAATTAAAGTATCATCAAATATTTTACTTCAGTAATTCAATACATAAAGTGAAATGCATATGTTATATAGAGTAATTACAAATAGAGGGATCTATTTCAAGTCTTTATTAGGGATGAGCGAGTCTACTCGCTACTATTCGGCTACTCGACGAATAGTAGCGGTATTCGGGTACTCGCTACTCGCCGAGTAAATTAGGATTACTCGGGAGTAGCAAGTACCTAGTACTTTTGCAGTGTATCAATAGATACACTAAAAAAGTCCTGTAAAAGAGAAGAAAAGTGGTTACAAAATAAAAATATCAGATATCAGATACTCACCTTATCAGATATCAGATACTCACCTTAACCGACAGCTGCACCTGGACCGGCTGATGGACATCTAAGCATGGAAAAGGACCTTTCACTCTCCCAGCCAATCAGATGGCTGGGAAAAATCTGGCCAATCAGATGCCACCACGTCACAGTGATCACGTGATTGTGACGTGGCGGCTTCTGATTGGCCAGATCTCTCCCAGCCATCTGATTGGCTAGGAGAGTGAAACGTCCTTTTCCATGCATAGATGTCCATCGGCTGGTCCCGATGCAGCCATTGGTTAAGGTGATTATCCAATTTTTTATTTTCTAACCACTTTTCTTTTTTTTTACAGGACTTCTGCAGTAGTACTCGGAATCGCTATACTTGCAGCGAGTACCAAGTACCGGGACCTACTCGTTGCGGGTATAGCAATTCCAAATACTACGGTACTCGCTCATCCCTAGTCTTTATTTCTGTTAATGTCGATGATTATGGCTTACAGCAAATGAAAACCCAAAAATCATTATCTCAGATAATTAAAGTAGGGAGGATGAAGGGTCTGGGAGATAAAATATTACCTAAATAGGTATCAAAAGCTTCACCTTGTGTGGTTGTGAGAGTCATAACCACTAGAAAAGCACATCACTGCTACTGCAGTCCCCAGCGTTGTGCATATAGAGTAGGGAGGATGAAGGGTTAAAAACCACACTGCCATGTTCCATGAGACATCAAAGGGTGAATATAATATTTATTTATTAATCAACGCGTTTCAGAGCTTCCTGGTCCCTTCCTCAGGACAAATCAATATCATATTGCCATGTTTCAGAGCGTTTCATGTAGCCATGAAACATGTTCACTAAAATAAATAATATATTCACCCTTTGGAATACGGCAGTGCGGTTTTTAACCCATCATCTTCCCTACTTCAATATTACGAAATAATGACAATTAGGTATTCATTGGTTGTAAGCCATAATTATCAACAATTACAACATTTACAAAATAAACACTTAAAATAGATCACTCTTTTTTTAATGACTCTATATATTATATGTGTTTCCCTTCATATATTGAGTTACTGAAAAAATATGACCTTTTTGATGATATTCTATTTCATTGAGCTGTACCTGTATGTCTAAACAAAAAACTGTTTTGATTGATCAAAGCTACCAATTATACTTAAACTTTAATTTCCTTAGGCTGCCTTCACATTTGAGTTCCCTCAGCAGCGTTCTGCGGAGGGGATCCGCAATGTGACCGCAGCACCGCAAGCCCCTATTTTTATAATAGGAGCGCACGGTGCTGCGCATGACCGTGCGCACCCATTTACTGCCATATGTGATCTGTGCGCAGGCGTATGCCTGTGCACAAATCACCCAGTCTCGTCCGCGCCAGAAATGCAACATGTCGCGTTCGTGGTGCGAAAGAGACTGGGTGATTTGTGCACACAAATCACATATGGCAGTAAATGGGTTCGCACGGTCATACGCAGCACCGTATAAAGATAGGGACCTGCGGTGCTGCGGTCACATTGCGGATCCCCTCCGCAGAACGCTGCGGAGGGGAACGCAAATGTGAAGCCAGCCTTAACTTGTCTTGTGAACTGAAAACTACACTTTAACTGTTTTCTACAGACAACAAAAACAGCAGTTTTTTTTTTTTCTTGAAAGTTTTAGTAAAATGGTAAATATATATAGAAATAGTTGGTGTGTGCTGTAATTCACCTTAGGACAACCACTCACCTGATCATGGCCCATCTTCTGCTCTCTGTGATCTTTGTTCTATACGTCTTCTGATTCTGGCGAGGCCTCACAAGATTATGTGGAATCCATCTCTATATCTGCTTTTGAAAATATTCTATATAATTTAGGTAGTAATTTACACTTATTATATATTTATCCCCATTTATTAAGGATTCAATGAGAGGAAAGCATGTATTATGGAATATTAATTCCTCTTGACAAGTGTTGTCTTTTTTGTAATTGACACCTCCCCATCTAGGTAAGTGGATTTACGGTAGCAGCGTGCGCTTAGTTATTATTTAACTGCATGTAATTTAGGCCATTGGAGAACCTATTGCAAATATGGCTTTTCCTCAAAATGTCCCTGATTATACTGTATTCAGTGGGGTATCTCTTGGCCAAGGCTTGGCTACAGATGATAATCTAAGATACTAGTTGCAGCAGTATATTTATTGTACATATCAGTGACTCACTATCCAAAGTAAACATATTCCATATGCACAAAATATCATAATGGCTTTTGTGCATTTAAATTCGAGGGTTTAATTTTAGTCCCAGACCAAAAAATTACATACCCATAATATCTCAGATAACTCCTGTCTATTTCTAACTCACATATATTTTGCTTTTTATTTTTGTCAGAAGAACTTTAGATTGTAAAATAATATTGTCATGTATCAACCATCCAACCTGTGATGCAATAGAGCCCTACAGTGAAGTGAAAATAAATAAAAAAAGGCTGTGTGCTCATGATCCGGAGGTGCAGTGTTTCTGACGCAGTGCCTCCTGGTCCACTGGAACCTGCGGGTGCACGCGAGGAGACTGCAGCTGCCCTGTACTCACGATCTGCAATGGGTGCAGGGCGGCCTCTCCCTGCATTCACCCGCTGGTGACCGTTGCATGAAATTAATATACTGCGGAGATGTGGAAGTCTGGCAACCTGCACTGAAGCTGTCAACAAGCTGCGGTCAGGAGAAGCATAGGGAGCATGAGGTTTCTTGAAATCCCATTCACTGTGCTTGTACTGTACAATGCAGCATTTTGGATGCAGTGGAAATACGCTGCATCCTAAACGCTGCAATTCCTGACCGTGGGCACACACCCAAATAGTACATGACTTTGTGCAGGTGCAGGAGTGGGGAAAAGCAGTCAGATGGTTTATGACCATCTTTGCCTTCCCAATATACAAAAAGCTGAATTAGCACTGCGTAGTCAGAATAGCAAGCCCACCTGACCCAGCAGTCATGTGATCTCTGGGTATAGGGAAGGAGCAGGAGATTTTGGACCATACAAGACACTGTCGGCCAGTAGGCTAAAACTACAGTGTAACTGGACTATATACAAATTAGATTAGAAAAGAAATGCATTTAATTGTTGAAATTCCCCCCTTAGGTCTTTTATGACCTTATGAGAGGCACAAGGAAGGAAATAAATGAAAAATAAATATATAGCAGGGAATAAAGAAATGGTGACAAAAAAGCTGGGGGTCAACATAAACCGCTGTTAACATATCCGCCTCCTTTTACCCAAGAAAGTGTGTGCCCGAAGTATTAAAATAATGGAAGGAAAAGGAAAAAGGGAAAGATGGAAGGGGGAACTAATGGTAAAATTTAGACCCCAAGAATCATAAAACATAGTGCACAACTAATTTAAATACCTTAATAAGAAAAATATTTTCAGCTCTTTAACCCCTTTAGGCCTATGACTAAAACTTGCATAATATGTCAAGTTCCTCCCTATGATGTAGGCTTCCATGCTGAGCCTGCATCTTTCACCACAGATGATGGCATATGTAACCCCTGCAAAATTTCACCTTAATGACAAGGTGATTATGAGAATGTTTTTGGTGATATGCTGTACCTCATCTTATTGGTAAATTTAGGATTCAGTGTTTTGCATTTATTTGTGAGAATAATCAGAACTTTGATGACAATTTTGAACATTTTCAAACTTTGATTTTTATGCCCTTAAAATGTCATATAAAATAGTAAATAACATTTCCCACATGTGTACTTTACATCAGCACCATTTTTGAAACGTTTGAGTCATGAAGTTAGAAGGGTTAAAAATGTATCATTTTTCCAACAAAATGTACAAAATTATTATTTAGGGACCACAGTTCACCTGAAGGGACTATGTGACAGAAAATACCAAAAGTGACTCCATTTTGAAAACCGGACCCATCATACTGCCTAAAACCAAATCCAACAAGTATATTACCGTATATACTCGTGTATAAGCCGAGTTTTTCAGCCCAAAAAATGGGCTGAAAAGTCCCCCCCTTGGCTTATACACGGGTCAATACGGTAATCCTATGGTGGGAGGGGGTGCGGGGGGTGGGGGGGCGCTGCGCAGTATTTCTTACCTTGTCCCCCGTTCTGCAGTGCTTTCCGGTGTCCTCCGTGCTCCGTTCCCGGTCTGGGATGGCAGCCCCCATGATGGAACCGAAGGAGGAGGAACCAGGAGGAACCACAAGGCCCAGCAGACCGGGAACGGAGCACGGAGGACACTGGAAAGCACTGCAGAACGGGGGACAAGGTAGGAAGCTGTGTGTATGTGTGTGTGTATGTGTATATATGTGTATGTGTGTGTGTGTGTGTGTGTGTGTGTATATATGTGTGTATGTATGGGTATGTGTATGTAAGTAGGCTGGCTGCCAATATAAGCCATACCTCTGGGGCTGCTGTATATACTTCTGGGGCTGCTGGATACTGCCACTGGGGCTGTATATACCTCTATGGCTACTGTATACTACCACTGGGGCTGTATATACCTCTTGGGCTACTGTATACTACCACTGGGACTGTATATACCTCTGGGGCTACTGTATACTACCACTGGGGCTGTATATACCTCTGGGGCTACTGTCTGGGGCTACTGTATACTACCACTGGGGCTGTATATACCTCTGGGGCTATTGGATACTACCACTGGGGCTGTATATACCTCTATGGCTACTGTATACTACCACTGGGGCTGTATATACCTCTGGGGCTACTGGATACTACCACTGGGGATGTATATACTTCTGGGGCTGCTGGATACTGCCACTGGGGCTGTATATACCTCTGGGGCTACTGGATACTACCACTGGGGCTGTATATACTTCTGGGGCTGCTGAATACTGCCACTGGGGCTGTATATACCTCTATGGCTACTGTATACTACCACTGGGGCTGTATATACCTCTGGGGATACTGGATACTACCACTGGGGCTGTATATACCTCTATGGCTACTGTATACTACCACTGGGGCTGTATATACCTCTGGGGCTACTGGATACTACCACTGGGGCTGTATATACCACTGGGGAGGCTGCTGTATACCACACTGCTGGGGGCTGTATACCTGTGCTGGGGTCCACCCTCGGCTTATACACGAGTCAATAGGTTTTCCCAGATTTTGGGGGCAAAAGTAGGGGGGTCGGCTTATACACGGGTCGGCTTATACACGAGTATATACGGTAATCTTTTTGGTGCTTCACAGGAATTAATGCAAATAAAAAAAATATATATATTTTACCTAAAAATGTTGCTTTAGCCCCCAGTCCATTCACTTTTACAAGGGATGGCATTACAAAATGGACCCCAAAATGTGTTACTCAGTTTCTTCTTCTTAGTGCACTGATACCCCACATGTGGTCAGAAACTTCTGTTTTGGCATATGGGAGGGCTCAGAAGGGAAGGAGCCGTATTTAAATTTTGGAAACTACTATCAAGTCTCGAGTCTAATTAAGATTTTCCTCTAGGATTGCCCTGTATTCCATTTATCTTCCCAACAACCCTGACCAGGTTTCCTTTCCCTACTGAAGAAAAGCTTCCCCACAGCATGACGCTGCCACCAGTATATTTGACAGTGGGGATGGCATTGTCAAAGTGATCTGCAATGTTAGTTTTCTGCCACACATAGTATTTTATATTTAGCTCAAAAGTAATACTTTGGTCTCATCTGACCAGAGCACCTTCCTGCATGCTTGGTGTGTCCCCCAGATGGCTTTTTGCAACTGTAAATGGGATTTAAAGCTTGCTTAAAAAATGGCTTTTTTCTTGCCACTCTTTCTTAAAGACCAGATTTGTGGAGTACACGATTATGACTAATTGTTGTCCTGTGTACAGAATTTCCCTAAGATCCATCTGAGCTGTGGATCTACAGCTTCTCCAAAGTGACTATGGGCCTCTTGGGTGCTTCTCTGATTAGTGCTCTTCTTTTTGATATGTCAGTTTAGCTGGATGGCCATGTCTTGGTAGGTGTGCAGTTGTGCCATGCTCCTTCCATTTTCGGATGTTGAATTGAACAATGCTCTGGGAGATGTTCATATCTTGGAATATTTGTTTTAAATAACTTTAACCTGCTTTAGGGTATGTGCACATTGGACAGTTCTGCATCATTGCAGACCGTCAGAAAACCGGAGTAGAATTTCAGGAGATGAAATTCCTGACCTCAGCAGTGTCCATCGTTTTTTTAGTGTTTTTTAACGTTTTGTGTGCGGTTTATTAGCATTTATACAGCGTTTTCTCGGCGGTTTTCTGGCAGTTTTCTTGGCGTTTTTAAGACTGTTTTTTGTGCACTTGTAAGCTAGATATGCTGGAAAAACGCTCAAAAGAAGTCACTTGCTCTATCTTTGAAAACCAGTGGAAAACCAGTGAAGAAAGTGGAAAGGAGAAAAAAAAAACGTTCTAATGTGAACAGCGTTTTCTGAAATCCATTGACTAGCATGTTAATCCAACCGCTGGTTAGGATTGACATAAATTTACATAAAACTCAGCTGAAAACGCCGGCGGAAAACGCTAAAAAACAGCTCACAAAACTTCCAATGTGCACATACCCTTAGTCTTCTCCAAAACTTTTTCACTGACCTGTCTGGTGTGTTCTTTGGTTTTCATAAGGCTGTTTGATCCCTAATGCTCTTTAAAAAGCTTCTGAAGAATTCACAGAACAGCTGTACTTACACCAGGGCTGTATTTAGAGTTTGTGCTGCCCTAGGCACTTTCAGTGGTTACGCCCCTACTTATCAGTTATGGTATGTGCACACAGAATTAGTATTTTTCGGTCAGATCCGCTGTTTCCCACCTGAAAAAGCAATAATTGTAAAAAGAATACACTACAATATAAAAGGGACTTGCTGTCTATGTGTTCAGTCTTTTTCACTGCCATGACATGCGTGGCTTCTAATTGGAAGCTGTTTACTAGTTTATTAAAAATAGTAAAAAAACTCATTTTCTGCTGGTGTGAATTAATTACAGACCTTTTCTTTTAGTCATAGGGGAGGCATATTTCATCAGTTCAGTCACGCTCCACTTTAAATTATGGATGCTCCTACGTTGTGATCAATTGCCATGACTGGCCTAACGTCATGTCAATTTCTTATTAAATCCCACACTTCTGCACTGCCTATCAGCTTCTCGGGCATGTGCGCTAAGCATCCCTCCTCTTCCTTCTCCTGGCTGGAGCTGCAGTAGAGTGGCAGGTACACACCAGTGAGCAGAGCGGTGGGTAAACACCAGAACGAACAGAGCGGTCGGTACACACCAGTGGGCAGAGCGGCGGGTACACACCAGCACGTACAAAAACAAGTGAAAAAACAATCTATAGCCCATATGGAGATTTGCAATTAATTTTTATTAAAGGATCTTGACAGGGAGGAATTATTAACAGCAATCATGTGGAGGACAGCCCGTGTGTACCACTGGACTTTGTAGACAATCAATATCAAGGTCAATTATTAACTATAAACATCTAAAGTGCATTGTGCAAATAACCTAACACAGTCAGAATATATATATTAATCAGTTGGTTTACATATAATTTATATCATGCCAAATCACTAGTTAAGGTGACTATCTATGACTAGATCTATACATGTCTAAAGGCCCCGTTACATGGTACGAGAGTGTGAACAATATCGGTGAAATGTCACGGGTTTGGAGTCATTCAAATGACATCGTTAGGACGTCGTTGCGTGTTACACTGAAATACGACTATGATAAATTGTTGGATCGTTGATCGCAGATTTGAGAACATATTCTCAAATCAAGCGATCCTCGATCAGCCAACCTGCTGCATCCTTGTGTGTGACACCATGATAACGATGTCGTTAACAACTTATCCTATTCACAACAGTGAACAAGGATCGTTCACTGGGTTGTGAGTACGATAGCTGCTCGCCACATCGTTGGTGCGTCATCCACAATATCTATACGTGTGACATCTCACCAACGATGTAAAAAAGATGTCCTAATGGCCGCGCTCCCGTGAGATCGTTGGTGAGATCTTAACGATTTTGAAGCGTGTAAAGGTACCTTTATAGGTGAATTGCACTTGCCACAAGTGTATATACTAATATAAATTGACCAACTAAATCTAGCAATGACGATATTACTAGCTGTTAAGCTTAATCATAAGCTTACTAGATGTAAATGTAAGGATACATTTTAACTCTCAATTTAATTGTGCTAAACCTGTATAATCAGCCACATTGTAAGCGGAGCGAATCATCATAGGGATGCGTGCTGCTTATCAACATTATGATGCAGAGTGTAATCCTATATCACCATATATATATGGTTTCAGGTCAAAGGGACACCATCACGAGCAGAGTGGCGGGAACACACAAGCACAAGCGAGTGGCGGGTACACACCATCATGAGCAGAGCAGCGGATTCTCACCAGCACGAGCAGAGCGGTGGGTACACACCAGCAAGAGCAGAACAGTGCATACACACCAGCACAAGCAGAGTGGCAGGTACACACCAGCGCGAGTAGAGCCGCTGGAGTACAGGGACACCTGTAGCTGCGCACTTTCAAGGATGCTTGTGCACATATTAAATAAATCTGTGAACATACTCTGAGATCCAAAGCACATTCCCAGGCAGCAGAGGGGCAGTGCGTAAGCGCAGGATGTAATAGGAGATGGTCATGACATCAGGACAGTCATGGCAATAAAGCCAGGGCCACACTTGCGTTATGCATCAACTAACTGGATCAGTTTTTGACATGTGTAAATGTGTAAAGACGCCTCCGTTAATGCACCCATAGACTCCAATGCAAAAAACGCAATGCAAAAGTTCATTGCATTTCGCGCATTAAGTTTTTGCTACTAGCAGTGAAAACATGGTCTGCAACATTTTTGGGAGCTTTTTCAAAAATGCTTCCGTTTTTTTAACATGGGCCCCTATGGGAAACAAATGCGTTAACACATGGTACATATATGCTAGCGTTAACTGACATGAAAATGCCAATTTAAAAAACTGGATCCATTAATGCATCCAGTAAACAAATGTAACCTCTCAAGTATGGCCCTAGCCTAAATCACAACGCGGGGAGCATCCATAATTTGAACAGGACCGTGACTGAACCAAAGAAATGTATTAGGGATAAGCGAGTATACTCGCTACTATTCGGGACTCACTGAATAGTAGCGGTATTCGGCTACTCACTACTCTCTGAGTATCTTATGAGTACTCGGGAGTAGCGAGTAATCGGATTACTTTCGCTGTGTATCCATAGATACACTGTGAAAGTACCCTGAAAGTGAATAAAAGTTGCTAAAAATAATAAAATTACATATTCACCTGTCCGATGCCTAAACCAGGACCATCCCAGAAGACCTGCGATCACCAGACAAGGACCTGTGACTTCCAGCTAATCAGATGGCCGGTAGCGATCTGACCAATCAGATGGCGACACGTCACAACCACATGATTGCTAGCGGCCACCTGATTGGCCAGATTGCAAGGTCCTGACAGTACAGCTTGTACCTTGCAATCTGACCAATCAGGTGGCCGCTAGCAATCAGGTGGTTGTGATGTGTCGCCATCTGATTGGCCAGATCGCTACCGGCCACCTGATTGGCTGGAAGTCACAGGTCCATGTCCGGTGATCGCAGGTCTTCTGGGATGGTCCCGGTGCAGGCATCGGACAGGTGAGTATGTCATTTTATTATTTTTAACAGCTTTTATTCACTTTTAGGGTACTTTCGCAGTGTATTTATAGATACACTGTGAAAGTATTCGGACTCGCTATACTCGCAATGAGTACCGAGTACCGGGAGCTACTCGTTGCGAATATAGCGATTCTGAATATTGCAGTACTCACTCATCCCTAAAATGTATTCATCTGACCTGGGAACTTTTGTTTAAGGCTAGGGTCACACTTACAAGGGTAATTGCGGTTCCCGCATCCAGATTTGGATGAGGTAACCGCAATTGCCTTGACACACATTTTGGACACAAAATGTGTCCCTAACCCGGAATCAAGCAACCGGATTGCTCAGAAAATGCAATCCGGTTGCCGGATACTTTTTTCAACCCTGCTTTCGCAGGGATGAACAAAGGGTTAATGTCCAGAATACATGTGGGCAGCATGTCTCTAGGGGGTGCCCACCCTCCCTAGAGACATGCTGTCCACACAGGACGGCATGTGAGGGGTTAATTCTACTGTTAACTCTCTCGTTGGCAATTGCCGGCATTTAACTATATTTCTGTATTAAAGCCGCCGGCTCCTGCATCAGGATCACTATCCTACATAATGTGGGTAAGCACATTAGGGTACCTTTACACACTGCAACTTTTGGCGGCGATAGGAGGCAATCTAACGTGCACGTGCACATTTTTCATGGTTGCCTCAGATCGCCAACGGCGCTTTTACATGCCACTATTTCGCCCTCAACCTAAGGCAATGTGTCATCCCGGAAGTTCCCACACCAACAGCAGGAAACATCTGGTAGACTCCCAACACCGCTTCACACGCCGCAATCCCCAAAGGAATGTGGGCGTACCTGTTCAGCGCCGCGAAGACATAGGCGTACCAAATTGTTTTACACCGCACCCCAAACATGCTCATTGGACAATGCAATAACATTCTGATTGGCCAGCTGGCGCTTGAAGGCTGGCTATTACGTGATGCCATTGCCATTGTATGGTGGTGAATGGACAGCTGTTCAAATATGGTGTGGTGTCAAGTGACAGCCAATGGAAACACAGTAGCCACCACCAATCATCGCTGATGGGGTGCGGACTCCAGCAAGGTGTGGCAAGTCTCCGGGAAATCAATAGGCGATGCAGATTCCATCCCTATCGCTCCTTCACACGCCAAAAGCAGGGAATTTCTCCTTCATGATTGCCTCTGATTTTGGAGCCGTGCTGTGAAATTTGAACCAGGTGCAACCTTTTTTATCGCAGCCAAATTCCTCAATTACACGCCGCAATTGCAAGGCAATTTCACGGCGATGGTGACAGGGCAACAGATTGCCGGTCAGATTTCTCACCGCGGTTGCGGCATGTAAAGGTACCTTTACAGAGCAGCATCCTTAATAAGGAGCTGTCTGTGGTGCTTGCGCCATTTCCGTAGTGTAGTGGCTGCTGTCCAGGGTCCTGATATCATTTACAGTAGTTCTATGGCGGTGCGGTGCTCACAGAACAACTTAAATGATATCAGGACCCTAGACAGCACTACACTACGCAAATGGCGTAAGGACCACAGACAGCTCTTTATTAAAGGGAACCTGTCACCCCAAATCACCCTTGTAAGCTGTAAATACATGTCCCTGAAGCATTACACTACAGTCCTACACATCCCTTTGTGGTGTTTTAGTTCAATATGAAAGTGCACTTTAGTCGTTTGCAAACTTACTAAATCCATGCCAGTGGGGCGTTCCCAAGCCTCCTTGTCTGCGAGGCGGTTCCCCTGTGTGCCGCTGTATTACGCCCTAATGGGCGTTTTTTCAAACTTTCTAGCGCGGGCACGATTCATAATCTCGTGCCCGCATCGTCACGGTCATGTGATGCCGTGACGCGTCATTTCCGGGCGGCTGGGTCGCTGCTGTCTGACGCGCACCGGCCGACTTCAGCAAGCGATCTGCGCATGCGCTGAAGTTGGCCAGTGCGCGTCAGACAGCAGCGACCCAGCCGCCCGGAAATGACGCGTCACGGCATCACATGACCGTGACGATGCGGGCACGAGATTATGAATCGTGCCCGCGCTAGAAAGTTTGAAAAAACGCCCATTAGGGCGTAATACAGCGGCACACAGGGGAACCGCCTCGCAGACAAGGAGGCTTGGGAACGCCCCACTGGCATGGATTTAGTAAGTTTGCAAACGACTAAAGTGCACTTTCATATTGAACTAAAACACCACAAAGGGATGTGTAGGACTGTAGTGTAATGCTTCAGGGACATGTATTTACAGCTTACAAGGGTGATTTGGGGTGACAGGTTCCCTTTAAGTATGCTGTTCTGTAATGTGCTCACGCACATTACATAGGATAGTGGTCCTGATGCAGGAGGCGGCGGCTTTAATACAGAAATATAGTTAAATGCCGGCAATTGCCGGCGAGAGAGTTAACAGTACAATTAACCCTTCACATGCCGTCCTGTGTGGACAGAATGTCTCTGGGGAGGGAGGGCACTCCCTAGAGACATGTTGCCCACATGTGTTATGAATATTTAACCCTTTCTTCATCCCTGCAGCAGCAGGGATGAACAAAGCATACGGCTGCCGCAGGCATTCACATGTGCCTTGCGGCAGCCGCATGGGCTCCCATAGGAGCCTATTATAAAAAAAATGGTTACGGCTGGAATACCGCTCTGAAAACTGCAGCCTGCAGGATTTTTCCCACAGGCTACAAATCCGGAGCCGGTAACCGCAGAGCCATTAGGCAACCCAAATTTATAATGGATGCCTATGGGCTGCGGATCCTGATGCGATGTTGAGCATTTTTCATGCTCAAAATCGGATCTGGACTAAAAAAATTACCGCAAATGTGACCCTAGCCTAACACATCCATGCTAGTGATGCACATCACCTCACTAAGGCTAGGGTCACACTTGGCACGCAGTTTTTCAGCATTTTCAAAACCTGATTCCGTTTTTGGAAATTTACCTTTTTTCTTCTAAAAATTGCTAAGCGTTAATGCATACATTTTTGCATGGTGTACCATGCGTTAACGGATGTGTTTCCCATAGGGCCCCATGTTAAAAGAACGCATGCGTTCTTGGTACAGCACCCAAAAACACTGCTAGCAGCATTTTTGGGTGCAGTAAAAAAAACGCATAGCGTTTTTTAGCAGTGCATCTTGACACTGCGTTTTTTGGCATTTGGGCCTATGGATCCGTTAAGACCATCAGTTTTTCAAGGATTCTAAGTTGTAAAACTAATGCTTTTAACAAATCCAGGGCTCAAGTATGACCCTAGGCTAACAAGATATTGTGAGTAGTTTAAAATCAGACAAGGAGATGACAGATTCACTTTAATATTTACTGAAAAGCGACTTAATATGACAATGAGAACACTTCTGTGCACCCTTGGTGTGGCCTAAGCCTTGGTTCTCCGTTACTATTTCATATTTGAAAAGAAAGCCAGTCTTTTGTCTTAATGAATAGTGATCCATTGGTAAGAGTGAACAATGTAACTTTACATCTCCTGTCTGTACTTGCACATGCACACTGGAAGAGCACAGCGGTATGTATGCACACAAGGTTGCGGAGCACAGCAGCAAACTCCAAAGTGTCAGTGCACACAAAATGGCTGCGTTTCAATACCTGGATCCTGTCTGTCTGTAGGTGCCATTTGATGCTCCTTGAAGTATTGCAAACAAGCGGCTGCATTGAGGGGACAAGGTGTGGTGATGTGCTGTCTGCTCAGTTCAACGCCCTTTCACCTCAATGAATCTGCAGTCAAATACAGGCAGCAACCAGGTGTCAGAACATACCTGTGTGCGCACTCACACTGACACTTTGGTAACTGATTTTAGACAGCACTATCTCTTACAAAAGGACCTCAGTCAATTAAGAGAAGGGACTGACTTTAATATGCAAATAGATACAATATAGGAGAAAAAGAGCCGGGATTGCTGCCCTGATGAAGTGGCCAGGTGGCCACGAAACGCGTTGGCTTGAGTGTAAATAAAGGTTTGCTTGCATCCTCGGTTTTCCCTGTGGTCTAGCGTGGACAAACCCCGGCTCTTTTTCTCCTATATTGTATGTATCTGCATCCCGGGATCTGCAGCGGCCAAAACTTCTACAGGTGGTTGTGACTCTCACAACCATACCAGGTGAGTGGAATACCTTTGTTAATAACACGCTGGTGTCCCTCATTTACCGCCTTAGTGCGCTCCCCTCTCTCTAAATTTTTTGCAATATGCAAATAGGAGAGAGTTTCCCAATACATAGGCCACTCCAAGGGTGCACAGAAGGATTTGCATAAAAAACTAAATTACTAAGTTAAAATACTACAGTATATGCATGGGCATTGTATGTGTATGCAGATTAATCACTATTTTTGGAGTAAAAGACTCCTTTAAAATATCAGCCTTTTTACTAACACATCCTTTTTCTAAGTCTCCCAAGACTACTCTCCTGTCTGTTCTTCTGCAGCACATCCCAAAACAAAGTCATTATAATGCTCCTGACTAAAGAATAACCACCCCAAGTAATTCATATACTGCCCTGAATAAATGATTGCCCCTCACTGTGCTCCCTGAACAAAAAATGACCCCACACTGACTCACCTATAGTATGCGCCCTTCACATTATTTTCTCCTATAAATTATTCCCTCTGCAGTGTCTGCCCTAGTGAAATGACATCCGCACCACCCCCTCATAAATGAAAACCATTGCACTGTCCTCCCTATTATGAATTATACCCACCACACCCTCCTCACTTATAAACTATGATCTCTGCTACCCCCACTCCATGCAACTCCTCTTCATTATCCCCCTCATGATGTCCCCACTCTATAAGGCTGGGGTCACACTTGGCGGTCAGTTTTCCTGCCTTTTGAAAACCTGATTCCGTTTTTGGAGATTCCTATGTTTGCAACCCAAAAACACTATGCATTTATGCTATGCGTTAACACATGCTACCTATATGTACCATGCGTTAACAGATGCCTTTCCCATAGGGCCCTTATGTTAAAAAAAAAACGCTGCTAGCAGCATTTTTGGGTACAGTAAAAGAATGCCTAGTGTTTTTTAGCAGTGCATTTTGACACTGCATTTTTTTGGCATGGGAGCCTATGGATCCATTAAAACCATCAGTTTTTCAAGAATTCTAAGTTAAAAAGATGATGGTTTTAACGAAACCAGAGCTCAAGTGTGACACTAGGCTAATAAGGCTTCTTCGTACACCCATTATGCATACTTAGCCCCACAGACTCCTTACTGAGTGATCCCCATGTTACCCCTTCTACTTACTGAATGCCAACATGCAACCCCTTCTCCATACAGTAGCCCTCCTATGCTACTCTGCTCCATACCGTGTCCCTCTTATGCTACCCCTTCACTGTTCTCTTCCCATGTTACTCCTCTTCTATACAAAGCTCCCCATGCTACCCCATCTTCATACCGTACCCCTCCCATGTTATTCTTTTCCACACCATACCTCCTCAGGCTACCTCTTCTGCATACCTTGCTCTCCAAGGTTACCACATTCTCTATACCAAACCCCCCCTCAGGTTACCCCACTCTCCATACTGCACACTCCCTCATTTTTCAATATTTCCCTCACGTTCCGCAGTGCCCATCCATCCCCTCATGTTCCATGCTGATGCCCATCACTGCTGCTCATCCCTCATATGTTCCATGCTGCTGTCAATTCCCCCATCCCTGCTGCTCGTCCAATGCTGCTGCCCATGCTTCATCCCTGGTGCTCATCCCCAATATGTTTCACATTGCTGCCTATCACCCCATTCCTGCTCCTCATCCCCAACACTGCTGGCCATCGCCCCATCCCTGCTGCCTATCTTCCCATCGCTACTGCTCATCCAATGCTGCTGCCTATCCCCCCATCCCTGCTGCTCATCCCCCAATGCTGCTACCCATCCCCCAACCCTGCTTCTCATCCCCAATATGTTCCACGCTGCTGCCCATCACCCCATCCCTGTTGTCAGTGGCGAAACCAGAGTCTGGAGGGCGCCCAGTGCGAAATTTAGACCTGTGGCCCCCCTCGAGCACGCACACGTTGGTCAGATAAATGGGCTTTATGTTCATGTAACGTTCTTCTTAATGACTCACAAATTGACTTCTCTCACCCTTCATTATGCATTAATGTCCCTCATCATGTTATGTATGGTCCTCCTCCTGGAATATGGCCCTTGTCGTGGTATATATGTCCCCATCCTGGTTAATAGGGTCCTCCTCCTCCTACCACCATAGTCGTCCAATTATTATAATGCATGCCCATATTTCTTCATATGTTACAATGTACCCCCTTAGTCCTCTCTGTATTAAAATGCATCCCATAGTCATCCATTCATAAGGTAGCCCCATAGTCATTCAATTATTATAATAAACCCCCATTATCCTCCATATAATATAATGCAGCCTCATATCCCTCCATATATCTTAATGCAGCCTCATAGCCCTCCTTATAGCATAATACAGCCTCATATGCTCTTCATATAGTATAATACAGCCTCATAGCCTCTCCATATAGTATAATACAGCCTCATAACTTCTCCATATAGTGTATTACAGCCTCATAAACTCTCCATATAATATAGCCTCATAGTCTCTCCATAAAGCATAATAATGCAGCTTCATAGCCTTCCATATAGTGCAGCCTCAATACTCTCCATATAGTATAACACAGCCTAAAAAATCTCCATATAGTGCAGACTCTAAACTCTCCATATGATACAGCCTCAAAACCTACCATATAGTGCAGGCTCATAACGCTCCATATATTGCAGTATTATATATACAGCCTCATATCTCTCTATATAGTGCAGTATTGTATATGCACCCTCATATCTTTCCATTTAGTGCAGTATTATATATGCAACCTCATATCTCTCTATATAGTGCAATATTATGTATGCAGCCTCATATCTCTCCATATAGTGCAGTATTATATATGCAGCCTCATATCTCTCCATATAGTGCAGTATTATATATGCAGCCTCATATCTCTCCATATAGTGCAGTATTAACAAGAAAAGCAGAAGCAGCGTGTATAGCTGGTTTAAATCAGAGTGCAGAGCATCCCAGAGGCTCCTTCTAGCCCCTATAATACATACAGTTCAAAAAGGGTCACAGCACTTCTTTTCCAAAGCAAGGGTAGTTTATTCCAGCTCAGGCATACATGGCGACGTTTCGAGCCGTGTCAGCTCTTTATCCAGCAACCACATTACAATTATACCAGTCTTTTATACACCTTTAGCCTCTTGCATCACTTCCTTACACATAATTTGCATAGACATACAACACCCACTACCTAATTAACCCAGGTGCTAATTTACATAAGAAAAGTCTTATAATCATCAATGATCTGAGGTCTGACAACTGTTATCACTGATGAACAACATTCTTTTTACAGATCTGATTACAAATCAAAGTGTTTTACACAGTATGGAGCAGCATGAGAGCAGCTTACCGGGTTCCTGTACTTCAGCATGTGTTTAACAGCGTCCCGCAAGCATCTACAGCATGGGGAGTGCTATGCCCCCTCCCTCGTCCGCGCATGCGCACTGATCAAAACTAGTCATCCTCCATCAATGTTGGGGCAAACTGCAGCAAATAGATAGCTAAGCTTCACCCTATGTATCTTTACAATATATAAAGTGCTGTGTGCTTCTAAGGTGCTTCTTATTATGTGACTAGTAAAAAGGCCCGATGCAATTGCATCGGAGAGCGGTGAAATAAATTGTGTGTATACAGGCGGGTTAGTGGGTAGCAGAGTATACAGAGGGCTCTGTGGGTAGCAGAGTATACAGGCGGGTCTGTGGGTAGCAGAGTATACAGGAGGGTCTGAGGGTAGCAGATGATACAGGCGGCTATGTGGGTAGCAGAGTATACAGGCGGCTTTGTGGGTAGCAGAGTATACAGGCAGCTCTGTGGGTAGCAGAGTATACAGGCAGCTCTGTGGGTAGCAGAGCATACAGGTGGCTCTGTGGGTAGCAGAGTATACAGGCGGCTCTGTGGGTAGCAGAGTATGATGTGATGGGAGGCTGGAGGGGTGAGGAGAGCAGAGGGTGGAGGGGTGAGGAGAGGTGAGGATGGAGGGGTGAGGACAGGTCCGGCTGGAGGCGTGAGGACAGGTCCGGCTGGAGGCGTGAGGACAGGTCCGGCTGGAGGCGTGAGGACACGTCCGGCTGGAGGCGTGATGACATGTCCGGCTGGAGGCGTGAGGAGAGGTGCGGCTGGAGGCGTGAGGAGAGGTCCGGCTGGAGGCGTGAGGAGAGGTCCGGCTGGAGGCGTGAGGAGAGGTCCGGCTGGAGGCGTGAGGAGAGGTCCGGCTGGAGGCGTGAGGAGAGGTGCGGCTGGAGGGGCGAAATCACCGCTTGGCGGCAGGACGTGACAGCGTGGTGGGGGTGATGGCAGCCGCAGTCACACGGCATTGTCCTGTGCAGCGGGGTGGGGGCTGAAGAGAGGGATCAGTCCCTTGCCTCAGGTGACACGTGACCTGAGGCGAAGGAGCGGATTGGGCGTTCTGTGGTAAACAGAGGAGGGTCATCCGATGGGTCCAGGACGTGGAGTCCTGGGCAATGGGATGGGCGTCCTGTGGTTACAACACAGCGCCGAATCCGCTTGCAGGGGCGGCGGGCAATGGGAGTGAGCGGGGCGTGTGAGGCTTTGCAGGCTGACACGACGCGCTCACTCCCATTGGCGGGCGCCGCCGCCGGCTTCAGGACGACGTCACTTGCTGCCGGCACCCGGCCACAGCTCGTACAGCGCTACTTCACCTGGATGGCGACACCGAGGCCCCAGCGGTGAGAGAGCGGCGAGGGGCGGAAGGCAGCGGCGGCATCCGTGCAGTGTAGACCTCGCGGAGGGCGGTTGCGATGACACGCTTGCAGCGGGGCGGACGGTTGGTAGGATGGGGGCGGTGTGAGCTAGTGCGTGTGCGGGTCGTGATGACGCTATTGCGTCATCGGTCGCAGTGCGACAAAGGATTTTGGGATTCGGCTACAGTGGGCGAATCTCAAACTCCCGATTATATAAGTAGATAAAGATCTCTGTATCTGTCCCCAGCCTCACCCCTCATTGATGTCTCTGTCCCCAGCCTCACCCCTCATTGATGTCTCTGTCCCCAGTTTCACACCTCATTGATGTCTCTGTCCCCAGCCTCACTCCCCACTGATGTCTGTGTCTCCAGCCTCACTCCCCATAGATGTCTCTGTCCCCAGCCTTACTCCTCATTGATGTCTCTGTCCCCAGCCTTACTCCTCATTGATGTCTCTGTCCCCAGCCTCACTCCCCATAGATGTCTCTGTCCCCAGCCTTACTCCTCATTGATGTCTCTGTCTCCAGCCTCACTCCCCATAGATGTCTCTGTCCCCAGCCTCAGCCCTCATTGATGTCTCTGTTCCCAGTCTCACTCCTCATTGATGTCTCAGTGCCCAGTCTGACTCCTCATTGATGTCTCTGTCCCCAGCCTGACCCCTCATTGATGTCTCTGTCCCCAGCGTCAGCCCTCATTGATGTCTCTGTCCCCAGTCTCACTCCTCATTGATGTCTCTGTCCCCAGCCTCACTCCCACTGATGTCTCTGTCTCCAGCCTCACTCCCCATAGATGTCTCTGTCCCGAGCCTTACTCCTCATTGATGTCTCTGTCCCCAGCCTCACTCCCCATAGATGTCTCTGTCCCCAGCCTTACTCCTCATTGATGTCTCTGTCTCCAGCCTCACTCCCCATAGATGTCTCTGTCCCCAGCCTCACCCCTCATTGATGTCTCTGTCCGCAGTCTCACTCCTCATTGATGTCTCTGTCCGCAGTCTCACTCCTCATTGATGTCTCTGTCCCCAGCCTCACACACAGCACAGGCAAATATACAACACACAGTATAGACACAGCACAGGCACATATACAACACACAGTGTAGACAGCACAGGCACATATACAACACAGTCACAGCACAGGCACATATACAACACACAGTGTAGACACCACACAGGCACATATACACACACAGTACAGACACATATACAACATAGACAGAGCACAGGCACACATATATGAGCGGAGGCATCCTCCATCCTTCAGACAGGCAGTGACGTGCCTCGGACAGCTCTGTCCCCGCACACACAGATCAGCTCCATAGTAAACAAAGGGGCCGGACTTACTGCTGTGTTTCCATCCATGGGGCGATGATCCGGGTCTGATCCGCGAACAATAGGCAGAGCATTGTTACATCGGATCCATCAAGCTCGGGCAGCGCTGGGAACTTCCAGCCCCATCACACTGATCACACTGAGCGCTCAATAGCCGAGCAGAGAGATGTGACGACAGAAGAGCTCAGCCCGGGAAGAGGTTCTGCAGCAGCAGGCTGGGTGCAGCAGCTGTGAGTGCCCTGAGGCAGGAGAACAGACGGTGCAGCAGCAGACCTCGGATGGAGATCAGACAATCACCCTGGCCGGGCACCAGCTGCACTCCGCCCACACCGGGGCTCTTCACATGGACTGGCCGTTATATGTGCGGGCAGTACGGGGCAGAGCCCGGGCACAGCGGAAGTCGGGGGACCCTGCTGATCGCCGCTTCCTCCCTTTTGTTCATCCACCGTGCAGAGCGGAGCGATCGTCAGTCAGTGACCATTACATGACAGCCACAGGCAATGGCGCACCTGCTCCACCGCAGGTCCCTAATGGAAATCCATCAGCTGCAGAAGCGCAAAGTTACAGAGCAGAGATGCGCGATCACTCCTCTGTTTCCCCGGGTCTTCCCCGGGTGTGCTGTGTGCCTGAGCGGCTGGCTTTGTGTGGCAGGTGTGCAGGGGTGCGGGTCTGGGGCCCCTCAGTCTCCCCGGGTCTGTGTTCCTGAGGTGCTTTGCGGGGCCGACGGTTGCTAGGATGCAGCTCGCGATGACTCTACGCGTCATCGCTCGCAGTAGCGCAAAGGAGTCTGGGATTGGGCTACAGCGCCCAAATTCCCAACTCCCGATTATATAAGTAGATATACTTTATCTTATCGTGCTCCTATCTTAATAATTAAGCATTTAGATACT
>JARQOC010000005.1:196180139-196207639 GCA_033576535.1 Allobates femoralis | reverse complement strand
ATATATCTTAAAAATATATCCAAAAAATATATTATGTATATTATTAACTTAAATAAATTATGTATATTATATATTACAATTTATTATAATGTATATATATATATATATATATATATTACATATCTATATATATTATTATATATATAATTATATATATATATATATATATATATACATATATAGATTAATATACAATATATATATATATATATATATATTGTATATTAATCTATATATGTATATATATATATCTAATTATATATATAATAATATATATAGATATGTCATATATATATATATATATACATTATAATAAATTGTAATATATAATATACACAATTTATTTAAGTTAATAATATATATAATATTTTTTAGAGATATTTCTAAGATATAATTTATATATAAAAATATATTGTATATAATAACAATTATCAATATAAATATTAATACTTTGACTATATTGCTATGCAGAATGTATATTGATTGCTTCCTTAAATAATATACTGTAGCTATTATTGCATACATTTTGCTGCACTCTGCTCAATATGAGCTCTGAGAAACAAAAAAGCTCTGTTAGAGCTAAGAATGCTGCATTCCAGCGCAAGAAGCGTGCGCAGGAAGATCCGGAAAAAAGATGTCTCCGTTTGCTTAAGCTCAAGGAGGATTTCAATAAAAGAATTGCAAAGGAGTCTGCTGAAGAAAGAAGCAGTCGGTTGGCCAAAAAAGCTGAGGTGGAATGCAAAAGACGCAAAAAACAACAGGTGAAGGTGCAAGGAGAAGCATCTACTTCTGTTATGGCATCTACATCTGTGTCTTCAACACCTTTGGAAACTCAAGTGTCTACAACATCTGGCCGCAAAAAAAAAAAGGTGAAGGTACAAGGAAAATCATCTACCTCTGATATGGCTCCTATATCTGGGTCTCCAACAGTTTCTGAAACTCTACTGCCTACAACATCTGGCTGCAAACAACAAAAGGTGAAGGTGCAAGGAGAACCATCTACCTCTGACATGGCGTCCATAGCTGTGTCTCCAACACTTTTGGAAACTCAACTGCCTACAACATCTGGCACGGGTAAAGTGAAGGGCAAATGTTCTTCTAAAACAAGAACAGAGAAGAATGCTTCTGCCATCACAAGACACAAATTGGCTAAAGTCAAGCGTTTACAAATTATGTCACCTACCTCAAAACAACGCCATTTGGCCCATTTGGCTGCCTCACAGCGTCAACTACGCCAAAAAAAAAACCTCAGGAAGAAGTCTTCAGTCACTACTTCTTTTCTTGAATGTGTTGAAACTTCTACACAGCTACGCCTTATTTATGTAGGCATCTACAAAAAAGGTCATCGGTTGCTCACTTCACCAACATCATCAATCCCTATTGGCTTTACTGATGACGATACCGGTATTTTAGAACATACCTGTGGGCCCATGAATGTGTTATGTCAACATTGTGAAGCACAACATTTTGAGGGTGAAAGGCCATTTGAGGGACAGTTCTCCCTTTGTTGTCACAAGGGCAAAGTTAAGGTACCATTACCTCAGTACCCTGAGCTCTTCACTACTTTACTGAAAGGAGACAGCCCATATAGTAAAAATCTTATGGAGAATATCAGGAGCATTAATAGTTCCTTTGCATTTGCTTCGATGGGTGCAAGTGTTTCTCAACCACCTGGACACGGTCCTTATTGTTTCAGGATTCACGGCCAAATTTACCATAGAACTGGAACTCTCCACCCCGCTGAAGGTCAAGTTCCAGCATATGCACAGCTCTATATTTTGGATAGTGCTACTGCTACTGAACAACGCCTACAGTCTCCAGAAAATCAAAAGTGTAATCCAGCCTTGATGACAATTATTGCTGAGCAATTGGAAGGTATTAATCCCTTTGTTTCAGCCTACAAAATGTTACGGCAAGTGGAGGAAGAGGAAGAACAGAAAGCATTTGAACATGGCACAAAAATGCCTAATATCATCATGGCAATAAAACAAGACAGAGAGCAAGACCCAAGACGGTATAACAACCCTACTGTCCATGAAGTTGCAGTCATCTTTGAAAATGCTGATGGAGAGCCACCATTTAATAGAGACATTTTAATACATCTAAAACCAGACACAAATAATCCGTTGGCCCCCAAAACACAGCAAATAAGTATTTTACACAGTAATTTGGATGCATTACTGTATCCATTGTTTTTCCCTCATGGAGAGCAAGGGTGGCATGAATCACTCATGCAGCAAGGCCAAAATCCTCGCAGGGTGACACAGCTGCAGTATTACTGTTATTTGCTGTCAGTACGGACAGAATTCAATCCTGTTCTTAATGGAGGAAAACTGACACAGCAGTACTTGGTGGATGCCTATGTTAAGATCGAGGCCAATCGTTTAAATTTTATACGACAACACCAGAAGGATTTGAAGGTGGAAGATTATTGTCTCCTTCAAGAACATTTACTTAGAAAATCTGTAGAAAAAGGAATCCCCATTGGCAAAACCGTAATTTTACCATCTTCCTTTGAGGGAAGTCCCCGAAACATGCAGCAGAGGTATCAAGATGCCATGGCGATTGTAACTAAATTTGGAAGACCAGATCTTTTTATAACGATGACCTGCAATCCGAAATGGAGTGAAATTGTAACCAATTTACAGCCATGGCAGCGTGCTGAACATCGCCCGGATTTAGTGGCCCGTGTATTCAGGATTAAACTTGAAGCCCTTTTGAAAGATATTAATTCTGGATTATTTGGCAAGGTTTGTGCTATGGGTCATGTGATAGAATTTCAAAAGCGAGGCCTACCACATGCTCACATTCTAATTATTCTGGATGCCAACTCAAAACTAAGAACTGAGGTAGAAGTCGATAATACTGTTTGGGCTGAAATTCCTGATCCATCACATTACCCTGTGCTCCATCAAATTGTCATGCAACACATGATCCATGGCCCCTGTGGACAACACAATCCCAATTCTCCATGTATGGAGAATGGAAAGTGTAAAAAAAATTTTCCAAAACAGTTTCAAACAAAAACTGTTATCCCTGAGGATGCATATCCAAGTTATCAAAGAAACGAAGGACCTTCTTTTCCACACCATTCCAAGATGATTGATAATTCTTGGGTGGTTCCATATAACCCTTTCCTTCTATTAAAATATAAGTGCCATATCAATGTGGAAATATGTGCTTCCATTCAGAGTGTAAAATACCTCTTTAAATATGTGTACAAAGGTCATGACAAAGCCAATGTGGAAATTTGTGAAACCAACATCAGACACGATGAAACTCATAAATTCATGGATTCCAGATATGTCAGTGCACCAGAGGCAGCTTGGCGAATCTTTGCTTTTCAAATGCATAGACAATCTCACAGCATTATTCGTCTTGCAGTACATCTGCCTCATTCACAATCACTTTTTTTTCACGAGGGTGATTCTGCGGACAACATCAGTTATTCAATGGACAGACAATCAACACTCATGGCCTACTTTACCCTCAATGAGAATGATCCCAATGCTCGGGAGTACTTATATCGTCAAATTCCTGAGCATTATGTTTGGAAAGAAGGTGCATGGGAAGTTAGAAGAAGAGGAGGTGCTTCAGTCATTGGTAGACTCTACACTGTTAGTATTCAAGAACAAGAACGTTATTTTTTAAGGCTGTTGTTACTCCATGTTAAAGGAGCTACAAGTTTTGATAACCTTAAGACTGTTAAGGAAGTCACATACCCAACGTTTAAAGAGGCGGCATTAGCCCTTGGATTGCTCTTCGATGACAGTGTTTGGAGAAAAACTTTATTGGATGCCTGTGTTCTCAATATGCCTGCACAGCTCCGTGAAATGTTTGCGTATATTTGTGTCTTTGGTCCTCCTAATCATCCCCTGGAGTTGTGGCAAGAATTTAAACAACACTTCGTTCAAGATTACTGCCATGCCTACCACCCTGACACTGATGATTGTGAGCATTGTGAAGGATATGCCATGACTGATGTTGAGCATGTTTTAAAATTTCATGCTAAACATTTTATTGATTTTAATCTGCCACGCCCAAAAAGAAAACCACACATTCGTCCTCAATACAATAAAGAAGAAGAGTTAGTAAGAGCACATGAAATGAAAGCCACCTTAAATGATCAACAACGTTTGGCCTATAATGCAATCCATAAAGCTTTAGAGGATACAAGTGATAAGCCAAAGTGCTTTTTCCTTGACGGTCCCGGTGGAAGTGGGAAAACATATCTCTATCATCTATTGATTCATGAACTCAGAGGAGAAGGAGAAGTTGTCTCACCTGCAGCCAGTACAGGGATTGCTGCTAATCTATTGCAAGGAGGAAGAACTATCCATTCACTGTATGGCATACCAATACCAATTAATGAGACATCTGTTTCAAGAATCAAAAATGATACTGATGCGGCCCAACATTTGAAGACTACCAAACTCTTCATCATCGATGAGTCTACTATGTTGTCAAAATACGCTTTGCATGTAATTGATCAATTATTACGGGATGTCATGACAACTGATGTCTCCAAGAAAAATAAATTACCCTTTGGAGGAAAAGTCATTGTTCTGGGAGGAGACTTTCGGCAGTGTCTTCCTATCATCTCTCATGGAACAAGGACAGACATCGTAGAGAGCTGTATTAAATATTCACGACAATGGCAGCTTTTCAATCAATTGCCGCTCTTTAACAACATGCGCTCCATTGATACTGATTATAGCAATTGGTTAATTCAATTGGGAAATGGAGAATTGTCCAATGATTACAACCTTGGTGATGATGTCATTGAGATCCCGCAAGACATGATCTGCACTGGCTCTTTAATCTTGGACATATTTGGTGAAAACATTGTCATTGATGTGAATAATGACGAAAGTATTCAGAATGCTGCATCACATGCCATTCTTTGTCCCAAAAATGACGCTGTGGATTTGATCAATTCAAAAGTGATGGATTGTATTCCTGGAGAATACATGGAATATTTGAGCCACGATTCTATTGATCCAGATGAGACAGAAAATCCCGAACAATATCCTGTGGAATTTCTAAATTCTCTAACACCAACAGGAATGCCTTCTCATCTCCTCAAATTAAAAGTTGGTACAATTATAATGCTTTTGCGTAATTTTAACAGCAGAAAAGGACTTTGCAACGGGACTCGGATGATTATTATTGCTTTGTTTGACAACTTGATACAAGCAAAAGTAATTTCTGGCTCGGATGAAGGAAATGTAGTCTTCATTCCAAGAATTGATCTCTGTCCATCAGAGACTGGATTGCCTTTCAAACTAAGACGTCGGCAATTTCCCGTGAAGCCTGCCTTTGCCATGACCATAAATAAATCCCAAGGACAAACTTTGGAGAAAGTGGGGATTTTTTTGCCAGAACCTGTTTTTGGTCATGGACAATTATATGTGGCTTTCTCACGTGTGAAGAGACGATGCAATGTGAAGGTGAAAGTGGTGGATTCATGCATTCAAGGCAAATTGGTGCCTAACTGTGAGAAAGTCTTCACCAAAAATATTGTCTATCGGAATATTTTGGGATGAACTTTGGCATATTTTATATTTTTACCTTTTCTATTTAAAAAAAAAAAAAAAAAAAAAAAAAAAAAAAATTAGTTTAGTCTTTTCAATTACAGTTTTTTATGTGCATAGTTTATACAATGTTTGTGGAAAAACACATTTCATATTTCATTGGAGATGTGTATCATTCTGATTTTATCACAGGGTGATAGAAACCACTATTTAAAGCTCCAGTACTCTACGTGCTGAGAGATTTGATTTTTATTCTTTAAAGGGAGAGGTTTTTGTGAACAGCTAAGAGACGGGTGGGACGGCTGTTCACACACATCTCATTAGCAAGGTGTGTTCCACATGTTTAGATAGATAGGGACAAACATAAATTATTAATTAGATTCTACCACGACAATTTTCTTAGATTTTTTAACTTTGTTGAGGAATATACTAAATGATAATAATTGATCATGAAGGACTCACCAAGAACATACTTGCTGTAATTTTCATAATTGCATATATGTAATTTGTACTTAACTTGCGGTTTGTGCAGACAACATAGTTGCAGCAGTGTCATCCACATCAACTGCAGTCATCTGTGGTTAGTTAGTGGATGCATCTTATGCACCTGTTGAAGCTATGTTAACTCCATTTACCGTAGGTTAACTACAAGTTTTTTTGTTATTGTATGGATATTGCTGCAAGTCTGTAGTTGGTAACTCCTTCTGTATCAATTTAGAAAATTTTATTATTTACATCACAATCCTCAAAAAATCTAAGAAAAATCAAGATAATACAAATATCTAAATTATATCAATTCGGATTTAGTTAGAGTAGGTCCCACCAGGCGTAAGGGCATCTTGACGCGATTGGTGGGCTGACACAAACTAGCTGATACATATATTAGTACTGTTAATTCATCAATTCAAACAATTGACATATTAAGAAGTATTGCTACTTTGTGTTCTAAGACCCTTACAACATAATAGTTCAATTTTCCTTAAATTATATCAACCATACAAATATATGTAGTTGGTGTAAAGATGTCATTGGAATAATTGGATTATTATTTGAAAATTTAAAAAAAAAAAAAAAATATTCTAGACACCCGATGCATTTGCATCGGGCTCACAGCTAGTAATAATAATAACCTCATATCTCTCTATATAGTGCAATATTATATATGCAGCCTCATAACCTCTCCATATAGTGCAATATTATCTATGCAGCCTCATATCTCTCCATATAGTGCAGTATTATATATGCAGCCTCATATCTCTCCATATAGTGCAGTATTATACTGTACGCACAGCCTCATATCTCTCCATATAGTATAATACAGCCTAAAAAATCTCCATATAGTGCAAACTCTAAACTCTCCATATGATACAGCCTCAAAACCTACCATATAGTGCAGGCTCATAACTCTCCATATAGCGCAGTATTATATATGCAGCCTCATATCCCTCCATATAGTGCAATATTATATATGCAGCCTCATATCTCTCCATACAGTGCAGTAATATATATGCAGCCTTATATATGAACCACCCTTCCCCCCATAATCTTCTGCCCATAGTGCACTCACTTATTTAAAAAACAAAATATGTACTTACCTCTTCTGGTTCCCTTGCTGCACTGGCAGTCTCCTCTGAATATTTAAGACTCAGGAGGAGGAGATGCCGGCCTGCATTCCCACTGTGGAGCGCAGAAAGCAGGAAGTGGGAGGAGGAGGCACAGTGGAACGCAGGCAAGGAAGTCGGAAGGTCAGAAGAGAAGAAGTGAGGGCTGGGAGTAGCATTGGGAATTAGGAGGCTTCCCTCCCCTCCTCTCCTTGACAGACACACAGGCGCTATAGTGGCCTGTGCTGCTACTCTGTCACATGGATGTCTGCTCTCAGGGATGCACATTCATGTGAAGTAGGATCTGTGATCGGCGGTCCGTTCTCTGTCTCAGCCGCAACCCTGTGACCGCGATCATTATGTCACTGCCTGCTATTCATCCCCAATGCTGCTGCCCATCCCTCATCCCCTAAGCTGATGCCCATCAACCCATCCCTGGTGCTCATCCAAAATGCTGCCTTTCATCCATATCCCTGCTGCTCATCTCCCAATGCTGCTTACCATCCCCCATTCCCACTGCTCATCTAAAGCTGCTGCCCTTCCCCCCACCCCTGCAGCCCAACTCCCATGCTGCTGACCATCACCCCATACCTGCTGCTAATCCAATGCTACTGCCCATCCCTGCTGTTCATCCCCAATGCTGTTGCCCATTCCCCAATGCTGCTGCCCACCCCTGCTGCCATCCCTTCATCCCTGCTGTCCATCCCCGATCCATGCTGCTCATTCAACGCTGCTGCTCATCCTCCCATCCCTGCAGCCCATCACCCCAACTCAGCTGCTCATCCAACACTGCTGCCCATCCCCCCATCCCTGCTGCCCATTACCCCATCCCTGCTGCTCATCCAATGCTGCTGCCCATCCACCCCACCCCTGCTACTCAACCAATGCTGCTGCCGATCCAACCCATCCCTGCTGTCCATCACCCATCCCTGTTGATCATCCCACTATGTTCCTCCTTGCTGCTTATCGTCAATAGGTACCATGCTGTTGCCCATCCCCCATTCCTGCTGCCCACCCCCAAACACTGCTCCCATAACTGCATTCCTGCTACCCATTCCCCATATGTTCCATGCTTCTGCCCATCCCTGCATTCCTGCTGCCCTTCCCCTCATATGTTCAACACTGTTGCCCAGCCCCCTGTCTCCTCATCCCTGCTGCTCTTACCCCAACATTCCTGCTCATCCCCCAACATTGCTGCCCATCCCCCATATGTTCCATGCTGCTTCCCATCCCTGCATTCCTGCTGCTCATCCCTCATATGTTCCACACTGCTTCTTATCCCCCCATCCTTGCTGCTCATCCCCCAATGTTCCATGCTGCTGCCAATAACCCATAACCCATCCACCATGTTCCATGCAGGCCACAGGCTTGTCCCACTCATTCATTTACCATGCCACCCCCCTCTTCCTCCTCCACCTCACCGACTCCTGTGTGACAGATGCAGAGTCCTATTGGCAATCTGATGACTCATGCTGCTGACCTCTACATGAAAATCGCTCAGTTGCATTTCAGGGCAGAAAGAATATTGGAGCTTCACTGATCCCAGAAATGCCAGGGAATTCACAGATTCACTTGTAACCACGTCTTAAAGGCATGGTCACAAGTGAATGTGGCACCCCCCTCCCTCCTCCATAAACATGCTGGAATTAATAAAGAGTTTGGAGGAGGGAGGAAGATGAAGTTCATTTTTTTTTATTTTAAAGTTTGGCGTTGCTCACTGGAACCTGCCGCCCTAGGCATGTGCCCTTGGGTTCCTAGTGGTAAATATAGCCCTGACTTACACTGAGAATACATTATACACAGGTGGACTCAATTTACCAATTAAGTGACTTCTAGAGGAAACTGGAAACTCAAGATTATATTTAGGGGTACCATACCACAGGGGGCTGAATACAATGTCACAATTTTAGGCCGAAATTTTTTTTTTTAGAAAATCATGTATCGTTTCCTTTACATTTCGCAAATACTTTCTACTTTGTGTTGGTATATCACATAAAATCCTACTAAAATCCATTTATATTTTTGGACATAAGGGGAAATATTTTGAATATTTCATGGGGTATGAATGGTTGTTCAAGACCCAGTATATCAACGAAAGGTGTGCTTATTCTTTTTATTTAAATAAAAAGGGTTTTTCAGTGATTCATACAGGTAAATCTATAAACCTTGAAAGTTTCTAAGATGATAGTGATTGTTGGTTCATCTTTTCTTTTGTTTTGCAAAGTACCATAAAAAATATAGCACCTATAAAATGGTAATTATATTATTTATTAACATACTTTGCTGAAAAACGAAGCATTTGTTGTTTATCTGATATTATTATTTAGTGGGCTGCGGTAGAAATCAGATGCTGCGTTTTTGTGAATATTTAGCATGGAGAAGTCAGATATAAAGCTTTCCTTTCCAAATTTTATCTCAAAAATGGTTGGCTCTTGAAGCCTAGAAGTACATTTCAACAATAGCAATAAAAGCATGAGTTAAACCAATGTCAGGTATTAGGAAACAGCTAAATTAGGATCTCTCTTAATTACTGCTTACAGAAACAGATGCTGAGGTTGCAGAAGGAATTCTCAACAAGCCAGAATTAGAGTAAATTATTAACGGTAACAAGTTTTACTTGAAGTGAGTTAGTAAAACGCCTTGGTACTTTATGAATTTGTTGTAATAAAGTAGATAAATATAAACACAATGATAGTGGGCTTTAATGTATCTACAATGCTGGGTAGTAGAAGAAGGGTAATACGTATACATTTTTAGAGTTGTGTTGGATATATGCCTTATTGTATAATTTCACCTGGCCAATCAACTGCCAGAGTCACTATAAATAAATGACACAAAGTATGCAAAAACTTCATAAAAATACAAAATCCAAATATATTCTATTGTAGTTCTTTCATGATTAAAAAAAGTATTAATAACTCATAAAGTACCCTAGTAACTAATGACTTCCCTTTTTCGATTCTATCTGATTTAGCAAAATTATTTGTATTTCTCAACCATCCAAGCCTTTCTGTTGAATAAAGTAACTTCTAGTGATTTGACACAAGCCAACCAGTGAATGATGATTGAGCACTACATGGTTCTATGTACAAATACCCATTAATTTGAAATCTCGCTTACTCTCCACTGCTAAAGAGACCACAAGTGTTAACAGCTGTGTTTAAGCGCAAAGAAGCAAGTGATGCTGGCATTATCACTGAGAGGATTTTTACTGAAAAGCTAGCTCAAGCATGTCTATGGCAACAATCGTGGAACATATGCTCATCAACAAGGGAATCATTAACTATTTATCATAAATACACTAATTATCATATCACTATTTATTGCATATACATATGCCCTTTAGCTGTAGGAACATGAAATACACTTGTATCCAATTTAGAGTTTATGATTACTAAAAAAATTACTAAAAATATATCTGCAAAAAAGTCTCTATTTAAACAGCATGGAAATACAAAACATGAAGGTTGCATACTATATACCGTAGCGAGTTGCCATTTTACAGCAATTTTTATGATGCAGAATCTCTACATTCCAATTTTGTAGAGCTACACAATTTGTCAAATACCAGGACAAAACAATCAATGTACGGTATCTATTCAATCATATTTGCAGAAAATATATGTTTATTTAATCTTTTTCTTAATATGGGATTTTTTGATGATGAAGTACTCATGGATAGTGATGGGCAAACCCGAACTGTAAATTTCGGGGTCTATACTGAACATCTAGTGTCCGTGCACATATCCTGAACATATGTTTCCCTGGGAAACCCGTGTTACAGTTTGTGCCCTGGAGCTGTAAAATAAAGCACATTGTTAATAAACATAATCATTATACTTACCAGGTCCCGAAGTGTGTGTCTTCCCGACCCGCTTGTACAGTCGCAAGTAGTTCGGGGACGCCCATTATCTTCTGGGGTATTCACTCTGGGCATCTGTGATTGGCTGTTGGAGTAATCTGCAATCAGCCCATACAGTAGAATGTATGGGCTGCATTCAGTTCTTTACATAGCACTTGGTTGTGCTGTCATTCCCTGCTCTCTTTGCTAGCAGACAGTGTTTGTCTGCTGGCAAACATGTAGCAAAGGTGAAGAAAGAAGACCTGGATTACATCTAAGAACGTTTTTTTTTTTTCTTTCAAATAAAGATGGAGTCCCTAAATGTGTTTTGTGTTTTATTTCTAATACAAAAAAAAACTTTTTCTGTGTGTTGTGTCTTGTTTAACCATTTATTTGAGATGCTTAATGGCCGGGTCTAACTTGGCCTGACATTAAGAATCTCAGGACTTAATACCAGTTGGCAATGCAAAGCTGGTGTTAACCCTTTATTACCGAACGTGCCACCCCCACCAGGGCCGCTGGATGAGCCGGGTAAAGTGTGTGGAAATGTCACTGTGATGAATGCACCATTTTCAGAGATGGCTATGGTTTTCAACATGGGGGACCCAGAACCCTTAGGCCTTACCACGCTGTCACGCTTGGACTGAGGGGGATGTTGTCGTAGGGCTGGGTCTGTTTATCGGTTATTATTGTCAGTTAAGACTACAATTACCGATATCCAGAATCTTCCCCTCCTTATCGCTTTCTGTTCCTATGCTGATTAACTATATATATATATATATATATATATATATATATATATATACTGACGACTTAATGAAAGCAAGTCTGTTCTGATAAATGAATATTTATTAAACACACCCAAAAAGTTTACAACAATATTATATATATTTTAGATAGCACAATATACAATAACTAATACACTATACAATTACTGTTACAATATGTAACCCACAGTTACTAACAATTATACCCACACACGTTATCTAACCATACATGCACACTATATTAACTAATTACATCCACTCGCCTGCCCCTAACTATCCCTGAACATACTTGAAACATAGACAGCAATGCAGGGGTTAGTAATATTATGAGAGAGAGAGAGAGAGAGAGTGTATAGTAGAAAGAGATAGAGAAGGAAAAGTTACAGGGAAATTGCTGATGAGATATGAGGGTGATACTTAAGGCCAGGTGTTGATGGTCCTATTCCATGTCCAAGGTAGGAAGAGAGAGCTTCTGTCTCTCAGAGTGCATTTCAACCTGTCCCTCAGCTGTGCACGTGGCGGACACACCCTCTCATCTGTGCACTTCTGAGGGGGTAAGGGTGTACGCTCACCATGCACTCTTTTGGAATGACCTAAAACCTAGAAAATGGCTCCTGACACTATAGATTGGCAAACAAAGGAAATAATACTTCTTAAGGTACCGTCACGCACGGCAATATTGCTAGGCAATTTCACTGGCAATTTGCTGGTTGCAGTGAAATCATGGACACATTGTTCTATTTTATTGCTGTGTACAAATGGAACAATGTGTCCATGATTTCACTCTAACCAGCAAATTGCCAGTGAAATTGCCTAGCAATATTGCCGCATGTGACGGTACCTTTAGGGCTATGTTGTATTCATAGACATTGTGGACAGAAACTCTGTCTATTACATCTGCTATGGTTGGTACTTCAACTTGCATCCATAGTGAAGCTATCAGCAATTTAGTTGTTATTAAAATTTGGCAAATTATATGTCTAAGGTTGTTGGGAAAAGCATCTATACCCAACAGAAGAAGAACTAGTTGTGGATTGAGGGAAACTCGTAAACTAGTGAGGCTCTTGATAAGTTTTCCTACCTCTGCCAAGAGATTATTTAGTTTGATACACCCCCAGAAGATATGTGAGAGAGTCCCCACCCTCCCGAATCCCCTCCAACAGTCGGATGATGTCGATGGTGAAATTTGGTGGATCCTCTCCGGTGTCCAGTACCATCTAGACAGGATCTTATAGTGGGACTCATGTAGGGAAGCACATAAGGCATTCGAGTAAATGATGTCTAGAGATTTAGAAAGTTGAGATATGTCTATCTGAACTTGGAGTTCTTTTTCCCAAGATATTATGTTTTTAGTTTTTAGTAATTCATTGTCATCACCATAAGTCCTATACAGATGGTTTGTCACCCATTTGGGGCTGTCAAGGGGTTTATTTAAGAGGTCAGTAATAAACCAGGGGAGAAAAAGAGGATGTTTATTTGAAGTCAGAAATAATTGTATTTTTAACCACGTTGATTTCTCTGTGTTAGGTAGAATATATTTATCCTGGAGGGATTGGAAAGGGATAAGATTATTATCCTGAATTATATCTTTAATTGTTGAGATACCGAATTCCAACCATTTATTCAATTTCAGTTTAGGAATCAAAATTTCCAAAATTTGGAGTGGTAAAGAACTAAGCTGCGATTCTTTAAATTTTGCTTTTATTTTTTTGAGCAGATCTCTCCAGACGGTGATTACTTCCTTGGGTGTCTGCAAATTTGGTGGAGCTTTGCTAGGGTCTATAAGATAAACCGCGATAACTAGCTTCAAATTTATCACTGTATTTCACTGTAATTTATTCAGGCCTTTTCCAAAGAGACCCAAGAAATAGGATTATCCCCCAGCAGCCAACCATTTGAAAGTTTCAAGATCGTAGCCTGATAATAACTTAAAAGATTTGTGACCCCTAGTCCACCCCGTCTCTTATGCTTCTCTAAAAAGTTGGATGATACTCGTGGAGGAGGGCCATCATCTTATAAGTAATGATTCTCCCCAACCAGGATAGTTCTATTTTATTTAGATGAATTAATTCGGTCTGAAGGGATTTATGAAGGGCCAACAGGTTATCATTGACCGTAGAGGATGGGGATCCTGTCAGAATGATACCCAAGTATGAAATCTGAAGATGTTGTCAATTAAAGTCGAACTGTGCCTTCAAAGCAGTAGCCAGATCGTCTTCTAAGTTAAAAGTCATACATTGGGTTTTTGTAAAGTTGATTTTATAAAACGAAACCTCAGCGAAAATTTTTATCAGTGAGTTTAAATGCTGGAGCGAGGAAAGAGGGTTCGACAAAGTAAACAGAATATCATCTGCAAACAGTGTGATTTTTGAGCAGGTTTGTTTGAAACTTATACCTTCTATATATGGGTTGGACCTAATTTTTGCAGCTAGAGGTTCAATGAATAGGGCAAAAGTATAGGCGAGAGGGGACAGCCCTGTCTGGTGCCGTTGGATAAAATAAATTTAGGTGATAAAAAGTTATTTGTGTACACCCGGGCCGATGGGTTCGAATACATTGCCGTAATACTGTTGAATATCCTGCCCTGGAATCCAAATTTTTCAAGAGTTTTAAACATATAAGACCAGTTTACTCTGTCAAAAGCTTTCTCCGTGACGAGAGCCAGCAATACCGCCGGAGATTTCGTTTTGTCTATGATTGAGATGAGGTTAAGGGCTGTTCTTGTAGCATCTGATGTCGTTCTTCCCCGAATAAAACCCACCTGATCTGGGTTAATTAGTCTGTGTACTAAATATTGAAGTCTTTGAGCTGCTAATTTAGCCAATAATTTAGTGTCGCTGTTAAAAAGGGATATGGGCCTGTCATTTTTTGTGTCGTTCGGATCACCTTTGTCTTTGGGGAGCACGATCACCAGAGCCTCCAGCATCTCAGCAGGCAAGTGGCACTCGATCGCGGATTTATTTGCTAGTCTAACTAGGGGATCTACCAACAAGTCCTCAAAGCTTTTATAAAACTCATTTTGAAATCCATCCGGGCCGGGTGATTTCCCATTTTTAAGGTTTTTAATTAGAGAAGAGATTTATAATTTAGTATATGGGGAATTCAATTCATCCAGATCAGATTGTGAAAGGGAAGAGAGGTTAACAGAGTTTAAAAAAGAGTCTATCATTTCTTCAGAGGGGTTTGACAAATTGGGATTATCTTTAAGATTGTATAAATTATTATAAAAATCGGCAAAGGTATCAGTGATTTGCTTAGGATGTTTAACTAATTGGCCGTTTTTATCTTTGATTTGACTAATCTTTGTCTTTTGTCTAAAATGTTTAAGCCTCGCCGCAAAGGCTTTGGATGGTTTGTTGGTTGATGAGTAATGAAGTGTTCTAAGCCTTTGAGTAACTTTGTTGAATTCCTCAGACAGAAGAGTTTTAAGTTTCTGCCTCAAAGTCAAGATTTGAACCTGTAAATCTGGTGAAGGGTTATTGAATAATCTCTCCTCTAAAGCTGTAATTTCTTTGGTAATTTCAACTGCTTTGTCCCTGTTGTTTTTCTTTAGTTGGGTATTTAGTTGGATAAGACAACCCCTCAGTACTGACCTAAAAGCTGTCCAGAGTAAATAAATTGGAGTGTTATCAATATCATTCTCTTTGAAGTAGTTCTTAATTGAATGCTCTATATTACATCTGTACTTAAGATGGTTAAATAAGTAACTGTTATTACGCCATATCCTATCCTCTGTTAAAATTGGGCCAATAACTATTTCAAATAAGACAGGGGCATGATCAGACCATAACCTTGGTTCTATCTGCACTGATGTGAATTTAGCTAGAGAAAAGATGTCTGTCAGAATCAGATCTATGCGAGAGTATGAGTTATGCCTTCCTGAGTAGTGGGTATACTCTATAGAAGATGTGTTGAGGCATCTAAATACATCATATACTGTAGCTCATTCTTACTGTTCCACTGGTCTAAATTGGGAAGAAACTGTCTAGATCTAGTAGAGGAGTCCATTTGGGCGTTAGAGATCATGTTGAAATCCCCAAACAAAAGCAATTTACCCCTCTTGTGTTGATGGATAAGTTTCATTACTTTGTCCAGAAAGGTTATGTGGCCACTATTAGGGACATAAACATTAGCTAGGGTAAACTCTACAGTATTTATCTTGCATATTAAAATTAAATATCTTCCATCCTTATCAGTCAATTTCAAAATTTCTTCAAACGTTACGGTATTTTGTATGAGAATCGCTACGCCTCGTTTTTTCTTTGGGTTGGAGGCATAAAAGGTATTGGGAAAATTCTTGTTAGTGAATTTGGGTTGGTTGGCTGCTGCAAATTTCATTTCCTGAAGACCAATAATGTCTGCTCTAGAGTCTCTAATCTGTTTCCATACTAGATATCTCTTTCTTGGGCTATTCAGTCCATTAACGTTATGTGATAAAATCGCAACTGCCATGGGAGAAAAAAACGAAGACACTGCAAAACTTTTGTATCCAACTTACTAAAAAAAAAAAAAAAAAGGTACTAACAGTACAAAATCTCTGAAAACTAAATCTAAACTAATGTAATCTAACCTAACTGCTAGGGATTAGTTCCTCTAGAAGATCTGCTAACGTAGGAACTAACTCCTCTAGGTAGGGGCTCATGTTCTGGTCCAAAACCTCAATTCAGTTATGTAGGACTACCCTCTCAGGAAATGATTACACCGAGCTCTTTTAGAGTCTGTAGACCTTTCTCTGTGTCGCTTATGGCAACAGTCTGACCCTGGAAAGAGAACAGCACCTTTGTTGGGTTAAAACACATCTATATAGGAGATTCTTTTGTCGAAGGGCGTCTGTGATTTTTGCAATGTTTTTCCTTTGCAACATGGTCTCCTTTGAGAGATCAGCAAAGATTTTTATGTTCTCGTAGGGGTCAGGTAGGTTTCTGTTAGTTCTTACAAATTCCATTAACATTTGTTTAGTGTGAAAGAAATGGAATTTGACAATTAAATCTCTTGGAAAGTCCGGTCTGATATGTTTAGGTTTAGGATCACCTCAGTTTTCACATATTACAGGCAGGGCAATATCAGCACCATATATTGTAGCAATGTTGAGTGACAATAATAAACACTCAGAACAGGGCACTGAGGACAGGAGACACAGCGACAGTTTTTAGCATCCAGATTGTGATTACCTCAGCATCACATATTACATGGCGGCCATTTTATGTATAACTCCACAGTTGATAACAGTCTCCAAGCAGGCCCCAGTCACTGGTCAATGAACAGATTTGTAATCCACAGATATATAGATTCCAGTAAAGACCGTTGAAAAAAGAGGATGTTCATACGTTTCTCCTATAAAGATACGTTCTGATACTCTGAGGAAGATCCCTCACAAAATGGCAGCATCAAGCATCCATATTATCTCCAGGAAGAAAATTGTACATAAGATCAGACACAGGACAGTTTCAGACACCAAATCCTCTCAGATGTGTATGAAAACACAGCTAGCAGTTGATGTCAGCAATAGTGAAGAAAGGCTATAAAGAGGATTTAATATTTCACCTCACAAAATGGCTTCATCAAGCTTGTCACCTGTATCAGGTACACTTTCACACGGTGCTGTGAGGTGAATTCTCCATCCAGAAAGGCCAAAATAGTCTCAAATTAATCATCCACCACAGGGAAGCCAAATTGTCGCTTGTGATTGGGAATTGAAGTCCTAATAAGGACTCAAGACCCAGTAGCTTAGTCTGGTTATGGGAGCTCAGAGGAGATGCTGCTCACTCCATCACTCCGCAGGCCACGCCCCCCTCCAACCTTTTGTCCCTTTACAACACGCCTATTCCCCTTTCCACCAGCAGCAGGCCTTTTGCCACTCATTTTGGAGGTTAACTAATTGGCAACTCTGTAGTTGTTGGCACAAAAAAACGATGGATGGAAACAGAGCAGAGCTGAGTGGCCAAACTGTGGTACTAGCCAAAAAACATTGCCTGGGTTCGATGCAGTAAATAATTGTTATTAGAAACACAGGCGGTGTAGCTTGCTTCACAGGTGGGCTACTATGCTGACTACTAGACACTGCTACTAGCTCAAAAGGATTGCCTGGGTTAGATGAACTAAGTAATTGTTATTAGATACACTGGCGGTATAGCTTGCTTCACAGGTGGGCTACTCCGCTGACTACCAGACACTGCTACTAGGCCAAAAGGATTGCTTGGGTTAGATGCAGTAAAAAATGATTAGATACACAGGTGGTGTAGCTTGCTTGACAGGTGGGCTACACCGCTGACTACCAGACACTGCTACTAGCCCAAAAGGATTGCCTGGGCTAGATGCATTAAAAAATTGGTATTAGATAGACAGGCAGTGTACCTTGCTTCACAAGTGGCTACACTGCTGACTACCAGAAACTGCTAACAGCCCAAAAGGATTGCCTGGGCTAGATGCAGTAAAAATCTGGCATTAGATAGAAAGGCAGTGTAGCTTGCTTCACAGGTGGGCTACATCGCTGGCTACCAGACACTGCTACTAGCCCAAAGGATTGCCTGGGCTAGATGCAGTAGACAATTGGCTACTAAGAACAGGTGGTGTAGCTTGCTTCACAGCAGTGCTACACTACTAGCCCAAAAGGATTGGCTGAGCTAGATTTGGCCAGTTGCTGTGAAAAACACTTGCACAGCACTGGCACAGACCTGCCTGGCAAAGAAGTGCTAGGAACTGCTCTAACCTAGCCCTCAAAAGGGCTGATATTACAACTGGTCCCAACTTCTATGAACTAGCCCTCAAAAGGGCTGATATTACAACTAGTCTCCACTCCCTAAACCTCTTTTTCTATCTAACTTGAACTTCGCTCGCTATCTGGCTGACTAAGGCTAGCGTCACACATAAGCCCTTGGTCCGTTTTTGGCTTCATTTTTGTCATTTTTTTTTCTAAGTCCAAAAACTGATAGAAAAACGGATTGGATGTAATAAACACCCTGTCCGTTTTTTTCTGGACCTAAAAACATTGCTATGTCCGTTTTTGAGCCAAAAACGTTGCTAGCCTGCGTTTTTTTAACATGTGGCCCTATGGGAAACGCATGCGTTAACGCATGGCACATATAGGCACCTGCGTTAATGCATGCGTTAACGCATATGCGTTTTTAATGAAAACAAATGAAAAAATGACTAAGTTCAAAAACGTTCAGATGTGCAGGAGGCTCAAAAAGCTCCCAAAAAAAAAAACGGATTGGTCATGGAAATCACTTCCAAAAACGGATTTCTATGTGTGACCCCAGCCTAACTGACACTGTAACAGTGTATAGCGCACACTGCAGCAGCGGTGCCATCTGACATAGAGCTGCAGCAGTGATGAAATGGTGGTGAAGGGGAAAATGGCTGGGTCTTATAGGGCAAGGGCATGTGACATACACAGCCAATGACACCTGCCCTTGCTTGTGTGCAAAAAATGCACTTTGCTGTGTGTGTGTGCTGATAAATGCTGTAAGGAAAAAACAAAATGGAGATCGGCATTATTTCAGCACAGATCTATCACCCGCCCCCCCGCCCACTATACACTAAAACTATGTATTAACATTGAATAACAGTATTAGTGTGAAAATCCAGTTACGCTTTTGGTGAATGAAGCGTTTTCGAGCATAACCTCGAACTGCCGAATTTGAAGCAAATTGTTTGCATTCGTCGAATGACTCAAACACCACCCAAAACAGGTTGAATTTGAAATTGGCGACCATTTCGAATAGAACATCGCTCATCTCTACAGAGGACCCAGAGGAGAGCTTGACAGCAGTGTCAAAGCCTGGTAAGTATACAAACTGAAGCTGTCTGTGTGCATATACAGATGTCACACGGCTAACACATGGACAGCATACAGATGACACAAGATGTTGGGCACACGGACACAAAAGTGAAAAAAACAAGCAGTCATAAACATGCATTATTTGATGGACATGTGAAAGAGGCGTAAGTGATAGCTGAGCTCTTGCTGTCAAAGCCAGGGTCTGGGATGCTTTGCCCCTGACTGCTTAACCAATTAAATGCCACACTAAATAGGGGTTGCAGCATTTAGGAGGCTGGGAAAGAGACTGCGCTCCCTCTTAACTCAAGGTCAAATGATGACATTTTTTTTTGCTGGCCATGATGGCCAATTAGATTATAGCAAGAGCATGTTCTGAGAGGCGTTGTTACCTTTTACTGACAGGTGTAATGCATTGCTATGGTTGTGCATGGTAATGCATTATACCAGCGATAAGACTAATAAAAGCTAATGTCTAAAAGGGTACTGTTTTGCCCATTCAGTCTAGGTAAGAGAAAGCAGCTCTAGTTTGACACTTGTTCCAACCTGTGAGATCTTATATGTTATCTTTTTATGATGTTTAAATAAGATTAGCACAATCTGGCAGTATTCCTGCATATCCAGGTGTCTTCTCCTTTAAGAGCACAGTGCTATGTAAGACCACCCTCTGTTTGTTTTTTGTACTGTCCATTGTCAGGGCTGTTTTGAGATGTGTACCCAGCATTTACCGTATTTTTCACTTTATAAAACACACTTTAATTTCCCCCAAATTGGGGGAGAAATGGGGGTGCGTCTTACAAAGCAAATAGTGAAAAATCCCGTTAAAAAAGTGCCAAAAATCAGTATTACTGGGCTGATGGTGACGGTGGAGCAGATGGGTGCAAGGCAAGGTTGCCGGTAGGGCAATGCAGCAGGCCTAGAGCTGGGGGTATTGGTGCGGTGATCCGCGGTGTTCGGCCGTATGTGAGCACATTAGTGCAGGCTGGTGCCATTGCACTTCCGGGATTGGCTGCGCTTTTCCAGTTTGGAGAGGGAAACACTGAATGGGCTCCTGTGTCTCTCACACAGGACTTCAAGAAAATGGCTGTCAAACCAGAGCATGCGCAGATGGAGCTCTCAGTCACTGAGCTCTCGATCTGCGCATGTGCAGCTGTAGTTATTGGCAAATAGCCAGTGGCAGGCAGAATTCTGAGCTCTCCTGCACACGGTGACCCAAAGCAGAGCAGGGAGGGAAGAGTGATTCTCCTCCTCTTCTTAAGAGATGGATATTAATTGGTGGAGGGAACTGTTGCTGAGGTGCCTCCACAAATCAGATATATATCCCTGCACAAAGTATAGTGTAGCACTTCGTATTTACACTAGATGCTTTGGAGAGGTGAGAAAACACATTAAAGGCTAGGGTCACACTGCCTTCTGAGCACCTTTTAACAGTGCTGCGCTAAACATTTAGAAATTTTCTGCTGAAGCGCACTTCAGCAGAACGCTGCCTCATAGCAACCCTTTATTTACTTTAGTAGCGGCCGCCCACAGAGCTGCTGGGTGGCCGCTTTTCCTCAGCGCACAGGTAAAAGCTGCATGCAGCGTATCCTGTGTGCTCCTGAAAAGTGGCTGTCCAGCAGCTCTGTGGGCGGCCGCTACTAAGGTAAATAAAGGGTTCCTATGGGGCAGCGTTCTGCTGAAGTGTATAGCGTTAACGCTATGGGGTCATTCCATGTCAAGTGATCCAAAAATGAATATTTTTTTTCCCTTACGTCCTCAGATTTTTAAAAAATTTTTTCTATATGAAGAACAACTTTAGTTACCGTATATACTCGTGTATAAGCCGACCCGTGTATAAGCCGACCCCCCTACTTTTGCCCCCAAAAACTGGGAAAACTTATTGACTCGCGTATAAGCCGAGGGTGGACCCCAGCACAGGTATACAACCCCCAGCAGTGTGGTATACAGCCACCAGGAGTATGGTATACAGCCACCAGGACAGGTATACAGCCACCAGCAGTAAGGTATACAGGTCCCCCAGTGGTATACAGCCCCCAGGAGTGAAGTATACAGGCCCCCCCAGTGGTATACAGGCCCCAGCAGTATAGTATACAGGCGGCCCCAGAGGTATACAGGAGGCCCCCAGAGGTATACAGGCCCCCAGAGGTATACAGGCCCCCCACACTGTGCAGCCCCCAGATGTATACAGGCCCCCAGTGGGGTATATAGCAGGCCCCCAGTGCAGAGCCCCCCCACACTGTGCAGCCCCCAGATATATACAGGCCCCAGTGGGGTATATAGCAGGCCCCCAGTGCAGAGCCCCCCCACACTGTGCAGCCCCCAGATATATACAGGCCCCCAGTGGGGTATATAGCAGGCCCCCAGTGCAGAGCCCCCCCACACTGTGCAGCCCCCAGATATATACAGGCCCCCAGTGGGGTATATAGCAGGTCCCCAGTGCAGAGCCCCCCCACACTGTGCAGCCCCCAGATATATACAGGCCCCCAGTGGGGTATATAGCAGGCCCCCAGCGGGGTATATAGCAGGCCCCCAGCGGGGTATATAGCAGGCCCCCAGCGGGGTATATAGCAGGCCCCCAGCGGGGTATATAGCAGGCCCCCAGCGGGGTATATAGCAGGCCCCCAGCAGGCTATATAGCAGGCCCTCAGCGGGGTATATAGCAGGCCCCCAGCGGGGTATATAGCAGGCCCCCAGCGGGGTATATAGCAGGCCCCCAGCGGGGTATATAGCAGGCCCCCAGCGGGGTATATAGCAGGCCCGCAGTGCAGAGCCCCCCCTCCGGCTGCATTATCTTACCATCCAGCGTCTTCATCACCGCCGGTCCTCGCGTCCATCCTCGCGCGCTGCGTTCCCGGTCTCATGTGACCCGGCGGTCGCAGTCGGATGACGTCATCGCGCCGGGTCACATGAGACCTGAACACAGCGCGAGAGGATGGACGGGAGGACCGGCGGTGATGAAGACGCGGCTGGATGGTAAGATAATGCAGCCGGAGGGGGGAGGGCTCTGCACTGGGGGCCTGCTATATACCCCGCTGGGAGCCTGCTATATACCCCGCTGGGGGCCTGCTATATACCCCGCTGGGGGCCTGCAATATACCCCGCTGGGGGCCTGCTATATACCCCGCTGGGGGCCTGCAATATGCCCCGCTGGGGGCCTGCAATATGCCCCGCTGGGGGCCTGCTATATACCCCGCTGGGGGCCTGCAATATACCCCGCTGGGGGCCTGCTATATACCCCGCTGGGGGCCTGCTATATACCCCGCTGGGGGCCTGTATACATCTGAGGGCTGCACAGTATTGCACGGCTCCCCCTGCCGCTGTGATGGGCGGGGGAGCCGTGCATATCTAATGAGCGGCCCCATGTGACGGGCCGCTCTGTCAGCAGCCTCCCCCCGCCTCCTCCAGCCTCCCCAGCACCCGGACACAGTCCCCACACACCACACATACCGTATTGACTCGTGTATAAGCCGAGGGGGTGACTTTTCAGCCCAATTTTTGGGCTGAAAAACTCGGCTTATACACGAGTATATACGGTAATTACAAAAAAAAAGTTTTGAATTTTTTTCTTTCTGTATAGCTAGATTAGTTTTAAGAGGTTAAAACTTAACATTTAATAAAATTTACTAAAAGGACTAGAATGTCCAACATATACTACACACGTGACAACCCGCCGTGCCCCAAAGTGTCACAACTTAAAAAACTCTATTAGTGTACTAAGAGTTAAGAGTCATTTGAAGGTGTTATCTATAGAGCTTCTCCTGCTCCTTGATACCGTCCACCTTCAAACCTTATGTCAGTTTTAGATATGCTGGTGTAGTTTTTTCACCACCTTATATCCTACTGGCACATATATCTGCACATGGAAAAGTGTAAAAGCCCCCTTTCCCCATATATAGGAAAGGTCTCACCAGCTTCCTTCCATCCAAGCAAAAGACAGATTGAGTTTCTTCATTCCAGGAGGTCCTTCTACTAATGACAGCCTGGTGTTGACCTCTCAATATCATTCATCTATTACCACCATACTCCACTCCCTACGCGTTTCGGATATAGTATCCTCATCAGGGGATGTGTGGCTCAGTTCTTGGTGGGGTCCTAATCCTAGGTGCCCCCTGTGATGGTATATGTCTCTACAAACAAGACATCAAATGTTACTATCTTTGTATATGTCATATGGTGCAAAGCACCGATACTCACATGCATAGTACCAGTCCCCCCTGGGTGCTACAGCCCCCTGGGTACTCACCCAGCATAGCTCAGTGGTCTGTATGTTGAAGAACACCGCCGCGGCCGCTACTGCAGCCTTTTATGACCGCATTTCCCGGTCATGTGGTGTTCTCCGCCCCCGGAAATGACACGCGCATCGTTCCGCGACGTCACTTCCGGTCCGGCGTCTATGTGGAACGCAAGCATGCGTTCCACACCTCTCTCCTAGTTCACCTTCTGTGATGGGAGGATCCCAGAGCTCATTAGTCCTCCCCTAGGTGCGAGGTCATCAAGGAGGGCAGGTTCTTAGTTAGAACCATGTCTCTCCATAATATAGGAGGTTCCATTATTACATAGATTCCTCCTATTATCCAAAACAGATTATAGATGGTGGCTATCTATCATTTACAATACTTTTTTACATGTTTTAACAGAATCTGTTTGTTATGGCGTTTTTATTGTGTTCCTTCTCTGGAAAGTGCTTGTCCTGATGTTATACACAGTAAACCTCTCAAAATATGATTATTTTAAAAACATGGCTCAAAACAACTCAGATAGGAGCAGATATATCACATAGGATTATTTTGATATAGGTTGGTACTTATGGGATCAGAGTTATAATTGGTTTTTTTGGTTTTTTCTTTCTATCATGGTCTATGGGGATCACTTGGTTTCCATTGGAGTTAATGTTTACTAATAGGAACAAAAGGAGGACAGATTAGGTCAGATTAGAGCAGATTATTATAAAGGATAGACATAGTTTAATGTGCACCTATGTTTCCCTATTTCTTCCCTCTATCCCTGCCTACCTGCGGAGGTTGGCACCCTAGTTCACCCCCTCCCCGCCCATGGCGCCCCGCTCATCGTCGGCTTTCCCTCCTACCTTTCCTTATTCTATGGTGCCCCAATAAATGGAGAGTAGGAAAGTGCCTCATTCATCCCTTTCGGGGCTACTGTGTCCATGGTGTAGATCCAAAACACCTCTTTCCTGAGTATCTTATTATCCCAATTCCCCCCTCGCATGGGTGGTGGGACATGATCAATACCTATGAACAGTAGACAGTTTTCATCCCCCCCGTGGAAAGTGTTGATGTGCCGGGCCACTGGTTTATCACGTTTGTTACGGATATCACTCAGATGTTCCCCGATTCTTTTGCGGAATTCCCTAATTGTTTTCCCCACATATTCAAGGTTGCAGGGACACTTTGCTTTATAGATTACACCTTTAGTCCCGCAATTAATGAATGACCTGATATTATATGTGCGGTGGGTTACACTGCTATCAAAGGTTTTTGTTGTTACTATCTGATTAAAGATGCGGACATTGCATAAGCTGTAATCAGATAGTAACATCTCAGGCTAGAAATAAGATAATGAAGTGGGAGAGGCATCATTTTACTCAGAAACAGCTTTCATTTGATATGTTACAAGACTATGTTTCTTTATATCAAATTCAAACTATTGACGGGCAATTTGTGAAAAAATGACTGATTGTGTTCTTGGTTATATTTGTGCAGAGATTCAACTTGGGACCTGTCAAATTTATATATTTTTTATTTTATGGTTGTATGAGTTATCACAACTTATTGAATAAAACATTTATATGCAACAAAAAAGAAACACAAAAAACAAATCCCATAAGTGCCAGGATAAATACATCTTAATCATCAGAACACAACGCTCAGCATTTTCAACTTGAATGTATTGAACAAACCAAAAGAAGAAAGGTGATCATATCCTCAAGTTTGATTAAACAAGATTAAAAGAACCAAAAATGTTAACCCCTATTTATACATATAAATTTGTTTTCTATTCTATCACTAAACATGTGATTTATGAAGTGTTTAATAAGAATAGTACAGTAGTTAAATCATCATTCTATAAATTATGAACTAATCAAACAATTAATAGTATGTTTTTAAAGTGGCATTTTATCAATTTGTCCCTTCTAGTGGGTGAAATGTAATCTTGTCCATAAACGCTTACTAGCAATCGCCATTTCCTTGTGTGTCAAAGAGTATGTCCGGCCTGTCACGGTGTTAGGCTCCGCCTGAGTTAATATCTGATTTTTGTGCACTTTTAAAATGTCTGGCTTTCTTGGATACACAAAGGATGGCGCTGGACCAGAAGGATGCAATAAAGTCAATTCTACTTCTTCATTTTCACAATCTTTGGAGAGTACAGTAGCCAGCCACCAGCGCCAATCATATTCATATTTTTTCAAAAGGATTGCAACAGTGTCTATGATAAAATGCTGTTTCTTGAGAAGTAGCAGCCATTGCTGTGTGGGAAAAATACAGTTAATATTAAGTAAGGAAGATAGGTAATAAAAATAAAGATTTACAGTATACTTGAGATAGAACTGTATTACTATAAAGTGAGTTTTAGGGCTAGCGCGCACAGTTTTTTTCTGTCTGCAGATACATGCTGTAGTTTTGGCAGCTTGTTTTTCTACCAAGTTTTTACCACATATGCGCTAGTTTTTTTAATCGCTAGTGAAAAAAATGGCAGCTTTTTTATATAAATGATAAATGCTGCGTTTATTGCAGCGATTAAAAAGTAGTTCAAGCAGTGATTTACTCACTCTTAAGTGTTTCCAAAAACACTGCATGTGGTGAACCCCATAGAAATCAATGGGGCTGTTTTTCTAAATGATGATCCCTAAGAATAGCACTGTGTGTATTGGCCCTTAATAATAAAAGCATTAAAGTATTAATATATTTACTCACCCATATTTTAGTACACAGCCTTGATGGCTTTGTACAGACTATTGTTTGTTCAGGAGTGAAGATGTCCAGACATGTCAGGACATGAAAGGTCTGAACGAGCTGTCTTACTTCCTGAATGCAGTGGGTAGACACTTAACATGATTGACAGAGCTGCTGGCCTATCATCTGCTCTGCATTCACTGTCTATCCCTGTGCTTTCTCAGGTTGAGCCCTAACAAAGCTTTTTCCTATATGTCCTCTCCTGCTTCTAAGCTGTAACATATCAAAATAATACAGTAATGTCTAAAAATAATGGATTTGATAAATATAGACCCCACGCTTTTAGACCACAGGTTGAACAGATCTGAATTCAAGATTTTTAAATTGACACTATAATAGTTAAATATTTTAAAATATGATCCCATCACGATCCCAACTTGAAATTTGGTACAGATGTGGCTAAGAGCATAAAAGACACATGGGCAGTTTTGGAAAATTTTTATTAAAACGTTTTTTCGGAAATGCGTTTCAAAATGTTGCATTTGCGTTCGCATGGGTAAAAAATTAAAATTAACAAATATACTCTTGTGACATATCTGGTGAAAGCCTGGACAGTTCTGAGTAGAATGGTGTTTATTTTGTTTCTCTATCTTATTTCTAGCCCAAGATAAAAAAATGTAAAGTCATACCAGGCCAAAATTCACACTTTTTTTAAACTTTAAAAATCTGTAAAAAATTAACTGATGAAGAAAAAAATTCTTTGTAATTAACTAAAGTAGTACTTCATAAAGGAAAAAAAATTAAAAAAATCTAAAGACGTCAGGTAAAAAAAATATTCATATTTAGATCACTTGATATGGAATGACCCATTGACGCTATTAATAGTAAAATATTTTAAAATATGATACCATCGCGATCCCAACTTGAAATTTGGTACAGATGTGGCTAAGAGCACAGCAGACACATGGGCAGTTTTTGAAATATTTAAAGCGCGCCAATTTTTCGGAAATGCGTTTTAAAGTTTTGCGCTTGCGATCACATGGGTAAAATATTAACAAAGATCCTCTTG
>JARQOC010000005.1:196142357-196180039 GCA_033576535.1 Allobates femoralis | reverse complement strand
CCAATCAACTAATGCACAAGCAAATGCTTGTTTGTTAGATGACACCAGCGATCGGGGAAATAAAAGGTAATGTCCCACATAGCGACTTATTAAAAAGTTTTTTAAAAAATGTGAAAATATTAAAATAAATAAATACATAAACAGTGAAAAAAATATAATAACAATAATTTCTCTTAGAATGGGGCGGAAAGTATTCACACCCCTTTATATTTTTCACTCTTTGTTTCATTGCAGCCATTTGGTAAATTCAAAAAAAAGTTGTTGTTTTTCTCATTAATATACACTCTGCACCCCATCTTGACTGAAAAAAAACAGAAATCTAGAATTTTTTTGCAAATTTATTGAAAAAGAAATGGGGGAATTTGTATGAATAACTCACTGGTTTAAGGGCGTGAAAATTCAAAGCTTGAAAATTGCTAAATTTTCAACATTATTGCCAAATATACAACATTTTCATAAATAAATGCAAAAATATGGTCCTAAATATACCACTTTTAGTACAATATGACAGAAAATAATATTCTCAGAATCAGTGGGATCCTTTGAAGCGTTCCAGAGTGATTACATCATATAATGACACTGGTCAGAATAGAAATAAAGGGTCTGGTCATTAAGGTGAAAACCAGGCTCGAGGTTGAAGTGGTTAAGTGGCCTGTCTTCACTACAGAAACTTGAAATATGTGGACCCTAGATTTAGTTTAGACACTTTGTGGGGCTCAGAAGGGAGGGGTGCATTTGGATTTGGGAATGCAGACTTTACTGTATTTCTTTTTGGGGGAATCAATCTGTAAGGAGGTAGTGGATACTTATGAATCTGGTGATGTGGAGCTGAAATGAAAGGGCCGCTTCACACTGCGGCGTGATCCGGTTCTGTCCTGAAGGACCCTGACAGCTGCGGACCGGATCTGCACACAGGATTGGGGGGCTATTATGCCCTCTGGTCCTGTGTGCAGCGCACGCAGCTGCAGCCACTGACTAGTCAGTACCGCGCGCCCGCGCCCTGACTTATCAGCAGCAGGAACTGCGTGCGCTGCACACTTGACCGGAGGGCATAATAGCCCCCCAGTCCTGTGTGCAGATCCGGTCCGCGGCTGTCAGGGTCCTTCAGGACAGAACCAGACCGGATCACGCCGCAGTGTGAAGCCAGCCAAACAGAGACAAGTTTTAGAGTGGAGTCTGTATTCACACTGATACAGAGAAGGTGCAGTAATAAAGTTCACAAAAAGAAAAGTTCAGACGGGAGTGCAATGTAAATGGATGAGTGGCAGCAATCAAAAGTAAAAATAAAGTTTATAGTAGAACTTTCCTAATTCTGTAAACAATTCATAAGAGTGTGACGTGGTACTGCAGCAGATACCGTTATACACACTATGAAATAGTCCACACACATAGTGTAATTCAGCTGAAATATGTGAAGTATTCAAAGTTAAGATGAGTTCACAGTAAACATATTCCTAGTCTAGAGTCAGTTTTTAACAGCGCAACTAGCACTACAACAAGAGACTTTAGGGAAGTGTACACACAATGCAGCAAGTTCAAGCTTACATGATGCAGGTGCAGATACAGACCATAATAAACAGACCATAATAAAACTTTGGTTGGACTTCGGAGAACCTTCTCAGAAGAAAGCACTATGCTGTGGAGTGGAGACAGAACCACATGAAGTAAGGCAAAGGAATAGCATCTATCCCAGCAATCTTTCAGCAGAACTGGCTTACTGAATGGGGTAATGTAAGAGCAGATCATTATTCAGGAAGAGAGCTGCAGCCAGCCAATAAGTCTTTAACATTAAAATGGAGAATGCAGCAATAAGATCAGCAAAGCTGGGTCCAGTGAGAATACACTGAGAAAAAGCAAAGTGCAATACTCAGGAAAAGCATGGATGCAGCACTGGAACTTAAGAAGGGAGACTGACAGGAAACTCATGGTCATAATGAAGCAGCAGACACCATCTTGACTAAGGCAAAGATCCACAGAAAGTTCAACGAAAGACTGGGAAACCTGATACCATGACATTTTTCCAGTGCATTTGGGGTATCATTGAACGCCCTATAACTGAAACGCCATATATTTCCATTAACAAATGATGTGACAAAGAAGGTAATATTGTTGCGCCACTCTGTAATTGTCATCGGGAGCAGGTTATTTGAATGGGAACCTCACCTGTGCTTGTTGTGCTGTCTGCACAACAAGAGTTAGTGCATTGATGTGTATCTCCCTGTGTCCTCGGCTAATAAGCGGCTGTGGATAATGAAGATTTTGCTGCGTCTTTAATCCCAGCACCTCACATGTGAGTCGTCACGTGGTGGGTCCGTGAGCGTGTTCAGGACGTCATCCAAGGTCCTATTGCCCGGAGCTGCTCCATACCTCACTCCGCATAGCGGAGGAACGAATGTATTTCAAAAAGAGTAATAGGTTGATTCCCCAGCGCTCACACAAATACCTATTACTCTTTTTGAAATATATTAACAAATGATGGACCTGAGTGGAGGCTTGTTTTTTTGGATGACATTTATCCCTTATTCTATGCTAAGCACTTATATTGGAATTTACAGTTAAATCTCTGAATTACATGAATGAGATGAAACCCCAGAGAGATCTATTCACTATAATGAAGTAGCAGAATTACTCCAGACTCCCTCTGGCTTCTTTTCAGTGGTGCCCATTTTTTCAGAAATGTGGAAAACAATGGCTGACTACATTTTTTTTATGAACACTTAAAAAGGCAGACACTGCTGGATTATAGGCTGGAGAAAATCCATAGTGTCTCCATATGCCTCATTATACTGAACATTTAATCAGGGATACCATCTGAATGACGCATATCAGAGCTTTTCAAGAGTACCCTAATGTACATTCTCAACATAGAGCGCAGGAATAATGCGAGCCGCACCTTATTGTGATTTTTGGGAGGCAGAATAAACAAATCAACCGCAAGTAAATAATTTATTTCAGTGTTCTATGCCCGTCTCTGTGTGATATAACTGATAAGACAATTTTATCCTTTGGGTTGGTGCGATTACAGTGATTCCAGGTGTATATTGGGCTTTTATGTTTGGCTACTTTCACACACTAAAACAATGCTTAAGGCTGGCTTCACACCACGGCAGAGTCCAGTCCGGGGCTGTCCGGTGTAAACCAGAAAGCCCCGGATTGAATTTTGGACCCATAGTATCCTACAGGGCCGGATGGAGCCGGATGGCAGCTATCTGCCATCTGGTTTCCATCTCTCCAGAAGAATCCGGGAGAAATCAGATTTTTCTCACCATACACAAAAACGTTGCTTGCAACGTTTTTGTGTCCGGGGAGAAAAATCTCCCTAAATTGCTGTATTCCGGTTTCTTCCGGATTCCCCCGGATCCTTCCTGATCCGGGGCAATCCGGCGCTCCCTAACATTGGAGCCTATGGGGCTGGATTTCCACCAGTCCGGGAGGATCCGGGAACCGGACACCGTTGGCTGCAAGGCGCTGTTAATTCAGGACCGCGGCTAGCTCCCTGCGAGCCACGGTCCTGATTCATCAGCAGCTGCAGCTGCGGCAAGCTGCACACCGGACCGGAGGGCACATTTGGTCCCCAGTTCTGTGTGCTGATCCAGTCCGGGGCTGTTAGGTTCATCCTGACTGCCCCGGACCGGACTCTGCCGTGGTGTGAAGCCGGACTTAAAAAGTTTTTGCATCCCCATTTTTTGAGAGCTATAATTTTTTCAGTTTACTGTTGCTGACAGAGTAATCTGAGTGCTTATTTTTTACTGGATGAGTTGCTGTTTTTACTGATATCATTTTTGGGCACATAACTTTTTTGAAAGCCTTTTATTCCAACTATAGGAAGAAGAATTAATTTTTTTGAGTGTTTTTTATGTTGTTCACTGATTGGTAAAAGTAGTAACACAGCTTTAATCCTCAGGTCAGTATGATAACAGCAATATCACATTTATGTTTTTTAATGTTTTATCTATTCTCCACACAATAAAACTACTGTTATAGAAAAAAGAATAATTTTGCAATGTCATATTGTAAGAGCTATAGCTTTCGATTTGTCTGTTGAAAGAGCCTTTTTTCCATGATGAGATTTCATTTTCAGAGATTCCATATTTAAATTATTGATAAAGATTGGGTTATACACTGGAGCTAGTCTGATAGGGTACGTAAAATGGTTGTTGCTGCTAGAAGGCCTCGCGGGGTCACCGTGCACTGAACCCCCTATAGGTTATAGAAATATATTGTATGGCTTATACTGTACATTAAAATTAAAACAGGTCACTGTTACTGGTTAACCGTTGACTGGATGTTTATTTAGACGTTAAAACATTTTTGGTAAAATTCATAAAATCTTTAAAAATTATATTTACACAAATTGATCTTCTGTATATATACAAATGTGGTATAGAAGTCCACAATATGTTTTATCAACTGTTACTATTTTGCCCCATAATACAATAGAAATTTTCTGCTGAAGCGCATAGCGTTAACGCTATACACTTCAGCAGAACGCTGCCCCATAGGAACCCTTTATTTACCTTAGTAGCGGCCGCCCACAGAGCTGCTGGGCAGCCACTTTTCAGGAGCACACAGGATACGCTGCATGCAGCTTTTACCTGTGCGCTGAGGAAAAGCGGCCACCCAGCAGCTCTGTGGGCGGCCGCTACTAAAGTAAATAAAGGGTTGCTATGAGGCAGCGTTCTGCTGAAGTGCGCTTCAGCAGAAAATTTCTAAATGTTTAGCGCAGCACTGTTAAAAGGTGCTCAGAAGGCAGTGTGACCCTAGCCTTTAATGTGTTTTCTCACCTCTCCAAAGCATCTAGTGTAAATACGAAGTGCTACACTATACTTTGTGCAGGGATATATATCTGATTTGTGGAGGCACCTCAGCAACAGTTCCCTCCACCAATTAATATCCATCTCTTAAGAAGAGGAGGAGAATCACTCTTCTCTCCCTGCTCTGCTTTGGGTCACCGTGTGCAGGAGAGCTCAGAATTCTGCCTGCCACTGGCTATTTGCCAATAACTACAGCTGCACATGCGCAGATCGAGAGCTCAGTGACTGAGAGCTCCATCTGCGCATGCTCTGGTTTGACAGCCATTTTCTTGAAGTCCTGTGTGAGAGACACAGGAGCCCATTCAGTGTTTCCCTCTCCAAACTGGAAAAGCGCAGCCGATCCCAGAAGTGCAATGGCACCAGCCTGCACTAATGTGCTCACATACCGCCGAACACCACGGATCACCGCACCAATACCCCCAGCTCTAGGCCTGCTGCATTGCCCTACCGGCAACCCTGCCTTGCACCCATCTGCTCCACCATCACCATCAGCCCAGTAATACTGATTTTTGACACTTTTTTAACGGGATTTTTCACTATTTGCTTTGTAAGATGCACCCCCATTTCTCCCCCAATTTGGGGAAATTAAAGTGTGTTTTATAAAGTGAAAAATACGGTAAATGCTGGGTACACATCTCAAAACAGCCCTGACAATGGACAGTACAAAAAACAAACAGAGGGTGGTCTTACATAGCACTGTGCTCTTAAAGGAGAAGACACCTGGATATGCAGGAATACTGCCAGATTGTGTTAATCTTATTTAAACATCATAAAAAGATAACATATAAGATCTCACAGGTTGGAACAAGTGTCAAACTAGAGCTGCTTTCTCTTACCTAGACTGAATGGGCAAAACAGTACCCTTTTAGACATTAGCTTTTATTAGTCTTATCGCTGGTATAATGCATTGCCATGCACAACCATAGCAATGCATTACACCTGTCAGTAAAAGGTAACAACGCCTCTCAGAACATGCTCTTGTTATAATCTAATTGGCCATCATGGCCAGCAAAAAAAAATGTCATCATTTGACCTTGAGTTAAGAGGGAGCGCAGTCTCTTTCCCAGCCTCCTAAATGCTGCAACCCCTATTTAGTGTGGCATTTAATTGGTTAAGCAGTCAGGGGCAAAGCATCCCAGACCCTGGCTTTGACAGCAAGAGCTCAGCTATCACTTACGCCTCTTTCACATGTCCATCAAATAATGCATATTTGTGACTGCTTGTTTTTTTCACTTTTGTGTCCGTGTGCCTAACATCTTGTGTCATCTGTATGCTGTCCATGTGTTAGCCGTGTGACATCTGTATATGCACACAGACAGACTTCAGTTTGTATACTCACCAGGCTTTGACACTGCTGTCAAGCTCTCCTCTGCGTCCTCTGTAGAGATGAGCGATGTTCTATTTGAAATGGTCGCCAATTTCAAATTTAACCTGTTTTGGGTGGTGTTTGAGTCATTCGACGAATGCAAACAATTTGCTTCAAATTCGGCAGTTCGGGGTTATGCTCGAAAACGCTTCATTCACCAAAAGCGTAACTGGATTTTCACACTAATACTGTTATTCAATGTTAATACATAGTTTTAGTGTATAGTGGGCGGGGGGGCGGGTGATAGATCTGTGCTGAAATAATGCCGATCTCCATTTTGTTTTTTCCTTACAGCATTTATCAGCACACACACACAGCAAAGTGCACACAAGCAAGGGCAGGTGTCATTGGCTGTGTATGTCACATGCCCTTGCCCTATAAGACCCAGCCATTTTCCCCTTCACCACAATTTCATCACGGCTGCAGCTCTATGTCAGTTGGCACCGCTGCTGCAGTGTGCGCTATACACTGTTACAGTGTCAGTTAGGCTGGGGTCACACATAGAAATCCGTTTTTGGAAGTGATTTCCATGACCAATCCGTTTTTTTTTGGGAGCTTTTTGAGCCTCCTGCACATCTGAATGTTTTTGAACTTAGTCATTTTTTCATTTGTTTTCATTAAAAACGCATATGCGTTAACGCATGCATTAACGCAGGTGCCTATATGTGCCATGCGTTAACGCATGCGTTTCCCATAGGGCCCCATGTTAAAAAAACGCAGGCGTTTTTTAACTGATGACAAAAACGTTGCTAGCAACGTTTTTGGCTCAAAAACGGACATAGCAATGTTTTTAGGTCAAGAAAAAAACGGACAGGGTGTTTATTACATCCAATCCGTTTTTCTATCAGTTTTTGGACTTAGAAAAAAAAATGACAAAAATGAAGCCAAAAACGGACCAAGGGCTTATGTGTGACGCTAGCCTTAGTCAGCCAGATAGCGAGCGAAGTTCAAGTTAGATAGAAAAAGAGGTTTAGGGAGTAGAGACTAGTTGTAATATCAGCCCTTTTGAGGGCTAGTTCATAGAAGTTGGGACCAGTTGTAATATCAGCCCTTTTGAGGGCTAGGTTAGAGCAGTTCCTAGCACTTCTTTGCCAGGCAGGTCTGTGCCATTGCTGTGCAAGTGTTTTTCACAGCAACTGGCCAAATCTAGCTCAGCCAATCCTTTTGGGCTAGTAGTGTAGCACTGCTGTGAAGCAAGCTACACCACCTGTTCTTAGTAGCCAATTGTCTACTGCATCTAGCCCAGGCAATCCTTTTGGGCTAGTAGCAGTGTCTGGTAGCCAGCGATGTAGCCCACCTGTGAAGCAAGCTACACTGCCTTTCTATCTAATGCCAGTTTTTTACTGCATCTAGCTCAGGCAATCCTTTTGGGCTGTTAGCAGTTTCTGGTAGTCAGCAGTGTAGCCCACTTGTGAAGCAAGGTACACTGCCTGTCTATCTAATACCAATTTTTTAATGCATCTAGCCCAGGCAATCCTTTTGGGCTAGTAGCAGTGTCTGGTAGTCAGCGGTGTAGCCCACCTGTCAAGCAAGCTACACCACCTGTGTATCTAATCATTTTTTACTGCATCTAACCCAAGCAATCCTTTTGGCCTAGTAGCAGTGTCTGGTAGTCAGCGGAGTAGCCCACCTGTGAAGCAAGCTATACCGCCAGTGTATCTAATAACAATTATTTAGTTCATCTAACCCAGGCAATCCTTTTGAGCTAGTAGCAGTGTCTGGTAGTCAGCATAGTAGCCCACCTGTGAAGCAAGCTACACCGCCTGTGTTTCTAATAACAATTATTTACTGCATCGAACCCAGGCAATGTTTTTTGGCTAGTACCACAGTTTGGCCACTCAGCTCTGCTCTGTTTCCATCCATCGTTTTTTTGTGCTAACAACTACAGAGTTGCCAATTAGTTAACCTCCAAAATGAGTGGCAAAAGGCCTGCTGCTGGTGGAAAGGGGAATAGGCATGTTGTAAAGGGACAAAAGGTTGGAGGGGGCGTGGCCTGCGGAGTGATGGAGTGAGCAGCATCTCCCTTGAGCTCCCATAACCAGACTAAGCTACTGGGTCTTGAGTCCTTATTAGGACTTCAATTCCCAATCACAAGCGACAATTTGGCTTCCCTGTGGTGGATGATTAATTTGAGACTATTTTGGCCTTTCTGGATGGAGAATTCACCTCACAGCACCGTGTGAAAGTGTACCTGATATAGGTGACAAGCTTGATGAAGCCATTTTGTGAGGTGAAATATTAAATCCTCTTTATAGCCTTTCTTCACTATTGCTGACATCAACTGCTAGCTGTGTTTTCATACACATCTGAGAGGATTTGGTGTCTGAAACTGTCCTGTGTCTGATCTTATGTACAATTTTCTTCCTGGAGATAATATGGATGCTTGATGCTGCCATTTTGTGAGGGATCTTCCTCAGAGTATCAGAACGTATCTTTATAGGAGAAACGTATGAACATCCTCTTTTTTCAACGGTCTTTACTGAAATCTATATATCTGTGGATTACAAATCTGTTCATTGACCAATGACTGGGGCCTGCTTGGAGACTGTTATCAACTGTGGAGTTATACATAAAATGGCCGCCATGTAATATGTGATGCTGAGGTAATCACAATCTGGATGCTAAAAACTGTCGCTGTGTCTCCTGTCCTCAGTGCCCTGTTCTGAGTGTTTATTATTGTCACTCAACATTGCTACAATATATGGTGCTGATATTGCCCTGCCTGTAATATGTGAAAACTGAGGTGATCCTAAACCTAAACATATCAGACCGGACTTTCCAAGAGATTTAATTGTCAAATTCCATTTCTTTCACACTAAACAAATGTTAATGGAATTTGTAAGAACTAACAGAAACCTACCTGACCCCTACGAGAACATAAAAATCTTTACTGACCTCTCAAAGGAGACCATGTTGCAAAGGAAAAACTTTGCAAAAATCACAGACGCCCTTCGACAAAAGAATCTCCTATATAGATGTGTTTTAACCCAACAAAGGTGCTGTTCTCTTTCCAGGGTCAGACTGTTGCCATAAGCGACACAGAGAAAGGTCTACAGACTCTAAAAGAGCTCGGTGTAATCATTTCCTGAGAGGGTAGTCCTACATAACTGAATTGAGGTTTTGGACCAGAACATGAGCCCCTACCTAGAGGAGTTAGTTCCTACGTTAGCAGATCTTCTAGAGGAACTAATCCCTAGCAGTTAGGTTAGATTACATTAGTTTAGATTTAGTTTTCAGAGATTTTGTACTGTTAGTACCATTTTTTTTTTTTTTTTAGTAAGTTGGATACAAAAGTTTTGCAGTGTCTTCGTTTTTTTCTCCCATGGCAGTTGCGATTTTATCACATAACGTTAATGGACTGAATAGCCCAAGAAAGAGATACCTAGTATGGAAACAGATTAGAGACTCTAGAGCAGACATTATTGGTCTTCAGGAAATGAAATTTGCAGCAGCCAACCAACCCAAATTCACTAACAAGAATTTTCCCAATACCTTTTATGCCTCCAACCCAAAGAAAAAATGAGGCGTAGCGATTCTCATAAAAAATACCGTAACGTTTGAAGAAATTTTGAAATTGACTGATAAGGATGGAAGATATTTAATTTTAATATGCAAGATAAATACTGTAGAGTTTACCCTAGCTAATGTTTATGTCCCTAATAGTGGCCACATAACCTTTCTGGACAAAGTAATGAAACTTATCCATCAACACAAGAGGGGTAAATTGCTTTTGTTTGGGGATTTCAACATGATCTCTAACGCCCAAATGGACTCCTCTACTAGATCTAGACAGTTTCTTCCCAATTTAGACCAGTGGAACAGTAAGAATGAGCTACAGTATATGATGTATTTAGATGCCTCAACACATCTTCTATAGAGTATACCCACTACTCAGGAAGGCATAACTCATACTCTCGCATAGATCTGATTCTGACAGACATCTTTTCTCTAGCTAAATTCACATCAGTGCAGATAGAACCAAGGTTATTGTCTGATCATGCCCCTGTCTTATTTGAAATAGTTATTGGCCCAATTTTAACAGAGGATAGGATATGGCGTAATAACAGTTACTTATTTAACCATCTTAAGTACAGATGTAATATAGAGCATTCAATTAAGAACTACTTCAAAGAGAATGATATTGATAACACTTCAATTTATTTACTCTGGACAGCTTTTAAGGCAGTACTGAGGGGTTGTCTTATCCAACTAAATACCCAACTAAAGAAAAACAACAGGGACAAAGCAGTTGAAATTACCAAAGAAATTACAGCTTTAGAGGAGAGATTATTCAATAACCCTTCACCAGATTTACAGGTTCAAATCTTGACTTTGAGGCAGAAACTTAAAACTCTTCTGTCTGAGGAATTCAACAAAGTTACTCAAAGGCTTAGAACACTTCATTACTCATCAACCAACAAACCATCCAAAGCCTTTGCGGCGAGGCTTAAACATTTTAGACAAAAGACAAAGATTAGTCAAATCAAAGATAAAAACGGCCAATTAGTTAAACATCCTAAGCAAATCACTGATACCTTTGCCGATTTTTATAATAATTTATACAATCTTAAAGATAATCCCAATTTGTCAAACCTCTGAAGAAATGATAGACTCTTTTTTAAACTCTGTTAACCTCTCTTCCCTTTCACAATCTGATCTGGATGAATTGAATTCCCCATATACTAAATTATAAATCTCTTCTCTAATTAAAAACCTTAAAAATGGGAAATCACCCGGCCCGGATGGATTTCAAAATGAGTTTTATAAAAGCTTTGAGGACTTGTTGGTAGATCCCCTAGTTAGACTAGCAAATAAATCCGCGATCGAGTGCCACTTGCCTGCTGAGATGCTGGAGGCTCTGGTGATCGTGCTCCCCAAAGACAAAGGTGATCCGAACGACACAAAAAATGACAGGCCCATATCCCTTTTTAACAGCGACACTAAATTATTGGCTAAATTAGCAGCTCAAAGACTTCAATATTTAGTACACAGACTAATTAACCCAGATCAGGTGGGTTTTATTAGGGGAAGAACGACATCAGATGCTACAAGAAGAGCCCTTAACCTCATCTCAATCATAGACAAAACGAAATCTCCGGCGGTATTGCTGGCTCTCGTCACGGAGAAAGCTTTTGACAGAGTAAACTGGTCTTATATGTTTAAAACTCTTGAAAAATTTGGATTCCAGGGCAGGATATTCAACAGTATTACGGCAATGTATTCGAACCCATCGGCCCGGGTGTACACAAATAACTTTTTATCACCTAAATTTATTTTATCCAACGGCACCAGACAGGGCTGTCCCCTCTCGCCTATACTTTTGCCCTATTCATTGAACCTCTAGCTGCAAAAATTAGGTCCAACCCATATATAGAAGGTATAAGTTTCAAACAAACCTGCTCAAAAATCACACTGTTTGCAGATGATATTCTGTTTACTTTGTCGAACCCTCTTTCCTCGCTCCAGCATTTAAACTCACTGATAAAAATTTTCGCTGAGGTTTCGTTTTATAAAATCAACTTTACAAAAACCCAATGTATGACTTTTAACTTAGAAGACGATCTGGCTACTGCTTTGAAGGCACAGTTCGACTTTAATTGACAACATCTTCAGATTTCATACTTGGGTATCATTCTGACAGGATCCCCATCCTCTACGGTCAATGATAACCTGTTGGCCCTTCATAAATCCCTTCAGACCGAATTAATTCATCTAAATAAAATAGAACTATCCTGGTTGGGGAGAATCATTACTTATAAGATGATGGCCCTCCTCCACGAGTATCATCCAACTTTTTAGAGAAGCATAAGAGACGGGTGGACTAGGGGTCACAAATCTTTTAAGTTATTATCAGGCTACGATCTTGAAACTTTCAAATGGTTGGCTGCTGGGGGATAATCCTATTTCTTGGGTCTCTTTGGAAAAGGCCTGAATAAATTACAGTGAAATACAGTGATAAATTTGAAGCTAGTTATCGCGGTTTATCTTATAGACCCTAGCAAAGCTCCACCAAATTTGCAGACACCCAAGGAAGTAATCACCGTCTGGAGAGATCTGCTCAAAAAAATAAAAGCAAAATTTAAAGAATCGCAGCTTAGTTCTTTACCACTCCAAATTTTGGAAATTTTGATTCCTAAACTGAAATTGAATAAATGGTTGGAATTCGGTATCTCAACAATTAAAGATATAATTCTGGATAATAATCTTATCCCTTTCCAATCCCTCCAGGATAAATATATTCTACCTAACACAGAGAAATCAACGTGGTTAAAAATACAATTATTTCTGACTTCAAATAAACATCCTCTTTTCTCTCCCTGGTTTATTACTGACCTCTTAAATAAACCCCTTGACAGCCCCAAATGGGTGACAAACCATCTGTATAGGACTTATGGTGATGACAATGAATTACTAAAAACTAAAAACATAATATCTTGGGAAAAAGAACTCCAAGTTCAGATAGACATATCTCAACTTTCTAAATCTCTAGACATCATTTACTCGAACGCCTTATGTGCTTCCCTACATGAGTCCCACTATAAGATCCTGTCTAGATGGTACTGGACACCGGAGAGGATCCACCAAATTTCACCATCGACATCATCCGACTGTTGGAGGGGATGCGGGAGGGTGGGGACTCTCTCACATATCTTCTGGGGGTGTATCAAACTAAATAATCTCTTGGCAGAGGTAGGAAAACTTATCAAGAGCCTCACTAGTTTACGAGTTTCCCTCAATCCACAACTAGTTCTTCTTCTGTTGGGTATAGATGCTTTTCCCAACAACCTTAGACATATAATTTGCCAAATTTTAATAACAACTAAATTGCTGATAGCTTCACTATGGATGCAAGTTGAAGTACCAACCATAGCAGATGTAATAGACAGAGTTTCTGTCCACAATGTCTATGAATACAACATAGCCCTAAAGGTACCGTCACATGCGGCAATATTGCTAGGCAATTTCACTGGCAATTTGCTGGTTACAGTGAAATCATGGACACATTGTTCCATTTGTACACAGCAATAAAATAGAACAATGTGTCCATGATTTCACTGCAACCAGCAAATTGCCAGTGAAATTGCCTAGCAATATTGCCGTGCGTGACGGTACCTTAAGAAGTATTATTTCCTTTGTTTGCCAATCTATAGTGTCAGGAGCCATTTTCTAGGCTTTAGGTCATTCCAAAAGAGTGCATGGTGAGCGTACACCCTTACCCCCTCAGAAGTGCACAGATGAGAGGGTGTGTCCGCCACGTGCACAGCTGAGGGACAGGTTGAAATGCACTCTGAGAGACAGAAGCTCTCTCTTCCTACCTTGGACATGGAATAGGACCATCAACACCTGGCCTTAAGTATCACCCCCATATCTCATCAGCAATTTCCCTTTAACTTTTCCTTCTCTATCTCTTTCTACTATACACTCTCTCTCCCTCTCTCTCATAATATTACTAACCCCTGCATTGCTGTCTATGTTTCAAGTATGTTCAGGGATAGTTAGGGGCAGGCGAGTGGATGTAATTAGTTAATATAGTGTGCATGTATGGTTAGATAACGTGTGTGGGTATAATTGTTAGTAACTGTGGGTTACATATTGTAACAGTAATTGTATAGTGTATTAGTTATTGTATATTGTGCTATCTAAAATATATATAATATTGTTGTAAACTTTTTGGGTGTGTTTAATAAATATTCATTTATCAGAACAGACTTGCTTTCATTAAGTCGTCAGTATATATATATATATATATATATATATATATATATATATATATATATATAGTTAATCAGCATAGGAACAGAAAGCGATAAGGAGGGGAAGATTCTGGATATAGGTAATTGTAGTCTTAACTGACAATAATAACCGATAAACAGACCCAGCCCTACAACAACATCCCCCTCAGTCCAAGCGTGACAGCGTGGTAAGGCCTAAGGGTTCTGGGTCCCCCATGTTGAAAACCATAGCCATCTCTGAAAATGGTGCATTCATCATAGTGACATTTCCACACACTTTACCCGGCTCATCCAGCGGCCCTGGTGGGGGGTGGCACGTTCGGTAATAAAGGGTTAACACCAGCTTTGCATTGCCAACTGGTATTAAGTCCTGAGATTCTTAATGTCAGGCCAAGTTAGACCCGGCCATTAAGCATCTCAAATAAATGGTTAAACAAGACACAACACACAGAAAAAGTTTTTTTTTGTATTAGAAATAAAATACAAAACACATTTAGGGACTCCATCTTTATTTGAAAAAAAAAAAAAAACGTTCTTAGATGTAATCCAGGTCTTCTTTCTTCACCTTTGCTACATCTTTGCCAGCAGACAAACACTGTCTGCTAGCAAAGAGAGCAGGGAATGACAGCACAACCAAGTGCTATGTAAGGAACTGAATGCAGCCCATACATTCTACTGTATGGGCTGATTGCAGATTACTCCAACAGCCAATCACAGATGCCCAGAGTGAATACCCCAGAAGATAATGAGCGTCCCCGAACTACTTGCGACTGTACAAGCGGGTCGGGAAGACACACACTTCGGGACCTGGTAAGTATAATGATTATGTTTATTAACAATGTGCTTTATTTTACAGCTCCAGGACACAAACTGTAACACGGGTTTCCCAGGGAAACATATGTTCAGGATATGTGCACGGACACTAGATGTTCAGTATAGACCCCGAAATTTACAGTTTGGGTTTGCCCATCACTATCCATGAGTACTTCATCATCAAAAAATCCCATATTAAGAAAAAGATTAAATAAACATATATTTTCTGCAAATATGATTGAATAGATACCGTACATTGATTGTTTTGTCCTGGTATTTGACAAATTGTGTAGCTCTACAAAATTGGAATGTAGAGATTCTGCATCATAAAAATTGCTGTAAAATGGCAACTCGCTACGGTATATAGTATGCAACCTTCATGTTTTGTATTTCCATGCTGTTTAAATAGAGACTTTTTTGCAGATATATTTTTAGTAATTTTTTTAGTAATCATAAACTCTAAATTGGATACAAGTGTATTTCATGTTCCTACAGCTAAAGGGCATATGTATATGCAATAAATAGTGATATGATAATTAGTGTATTTATGATAAATAGTTAATGATTCCCTTGTTGATGAGCATATGTTCCACGATTGTTGCCATAGACATGCTTGAGCTAGCTTTTCAGTAAAAATCCTCTCAGTGATAATGCCAGCATCACTTGCTTCTTTGCGCTTAAACACAGCTGTTAACACTTGTGGTCTCTTTAGCAGTGGAGAGTAAGCGAGATTTCAAATTAATGGGTATTTGTACATAGAACCATGTAGTGCTCAATCATCATTCACTGGTTGGCTTGTGTCAAATCACTAGAAGTTACTTTATTCAACAGAAAGGCTTGGATGGTTGAGAAATACAAATAACTTTGCTAAATCAGATAGAATCGAAAAAGGGAAGTCATTAGTTACTAGGGTACTTTATGAGTTATTAATACTTTTTTTAATAATGAAAGAACTACAATGGAATATATTTGGATTTTGTATTTTTATGAAGTTTTTGCATACTTTGTGTCATTTATTTATAGTGACTCTGGCAGTTGATTGGCCAGGTGAAATGATACAATAAGGCATATATCCAACACGACTCTAAAAATGTATACGTATTACCCTTCTTCTACTACCCAGCATTGCAGATACATTAAAGCCCACTATCATTGTGTTTATATTTATCTACTTTATTACAACAAATTCATAAAGTACCAAGGCGTTTTACTAACTCACTTCAAGTAAAACTTGTTACCGTTAATAATTTACTCTAATTCTGGCTTGTTGAGAATTCCTTCTGCAACCTCAGCATCTGTTTCTGTAAGCAGTAATTAAGAGAGATCCTAATTTAGCTGTTTCCTAATACCTGACATTGGTTTAACTCATGCTTTTATTGCTATTGTTGAAATGTACTTCTAGGCTTCAAGAGCCAACCATTTTTGAGATAAAATTTGGAAAGGAAAGCTTTATATCTGACTTTTTCATGCTAAATATTCACAAAAACGCAGCATCTGATTTCTACCGCAGCCCACTAAATAATAATATCAGATAAACAATAAATGCTTTGTTTTTCAGCAAAGTATGTTAATAAATAATATAATTACCATTTTATAGGTGCTATATTTTTTATGGTACTTTGCAAAACAAAATGAAAAGATGAATCAACAATCACTATAATCTTAGAAACTTTCAAGGTCTATAGATCTACCTGTATGAATCACTGAAAAAACATTTTTATTTAAATAAAAAGAATAAGCACACATTTATTGGATATACTGGGTCTTGAAAAACCATGCATACCCCATGAAACATTCAAAATATTTCCCCTTATGTCCAAAAACATAAATGCATTTTATCAGGATTTTATGTGATATACCAACACAAAGTAGAAAGTATTTGCGAAATGTAAAGGAAACGATACATGATTTTCTAAAAAAAAAACCATTTCGCCCTAAATTGTGACATTGTATTCTGCCCCCTGTGGTATGGTACCCCTAAATATAATCTTGAGTTTCCAGTTTCCTCTAGAAGTCACTTAATTGGTAAATTGAGTCCACCTGTGTATAATGTATTCTCAGTGTAAGTCAGGGCTATATTTACCACTAGGAACCCAAGGGCACATGCCAAGGGCGGCAGGTTCCAGTGAGCAACGCCAAACTTAAAAATAAAAAAAAATGAACTTCATCTTCCTCCCTCCTCCAAGCTCTTTATTAATTCCAGCATGTTTATGGAGGAGGGAGGGGGGTGCCACATTCACTTGTGACCATGCCTTCAAGACGTGATTACAAGTGAATCTGTGAGTTCCCTGGCATTTCTGGGGTCAGTGAAGCTCCAATATTCTTTCTGCCCTGAAATGCAACTGAGCGATTTTCATGTAGAGGTTAGCAGCATGAGTCATCAGATTTCCAATAGGACTCTGCATCTGTCACACAGGAGTCGGCGAGGTGGAGGAGGAAGAGGGGGGTGGCATGGTAAATGAATGAGTGGGACAAGCCTGTGGCCTGCATGGAACATGGTGGATGGGTTATGGGTTATGGGCAGCAGCATGGAACATTGGGGGATGAGCAGCAAGGATGGGGGGATAAGAAGCAGTGTGGAACATATGAGGGATGGGCAGCAGGAATGCAGGGATGGGAAGCAGCATGGAACATATGGGGGATGGGTAGCAGGAATGCAGTTATGGGAGCAGTGTTGGGGGGTGGGCAGCAGGAATGGGGGATGGGCAGCAGCATGGTACCTATTGACGATAAGCAGCAAGGAGGAACATAGTGGGATGATCAGCAGGGATGGGTGATGGACAGCAGGGATGGGTTGGATGGGCAGCAGCAATGGTTGAGTAGCAGGGTGGGGTGGATGGGCAGCAGCATTGGATGAGCAGCAGGGATGGGGTAATGGGCAGCAGGGATGGGGGGTGGGCAGCAGTGTTGAATGAGCAGCTGAGTTGGGGTGATGGGCTGCAGGGATGGGAGGATGAGCATCAGCGTTGAATGAGCAGCATGGATCGGGGATGGACAGCAGGGATGAAGGGATGGCAGCAGGGATGGGCAGCAGCATTGGGGAATGGGCAACAGCATTGGGGATGAACAGCAGGGATGGGCAGTAGCATTGGATTAGCAGCAGGTATGGGGTGATGGTCAGCAGCATGGGAGTTGGGCTGCAGGGGTGGGGGGAAGGGCAGCAGCTTTAGATGAGCAGTGGGAATGGGGGATGGTAAGCAGCATTGGCAGATGAGCAGCAGGGATATGGATGAAAGGCAGCATTTTGGATGAGCAGCAGGGATGGGTTGATGGGCATCAGCTTAGGGGATGAGCAGCAGGGATGAGGGATGGGCAGCAGCATTGGGGATGAATAGCAGGCAGTGACATAATGATCGCGGTCACAGGGTTGCGGCTGCGACAGGGAACGGACCTGTAAGGGGCCCGTGCCTCCAGCCACCATCTGCGCCCGCCGATCACAGCTCCTACTTCACATGAATGTGCATCCCTGAGAGCAGACATCCATGTGACAGAGCAGCAGCACAGGCCACTATAGCGCCTGTGTGTCTGTCAAGGAGAGGAGGGGAGGGAAGCCTCCTAATTCCCAATGCTACTCCCAGCCCTCACTTCTTCTCTTCTGACCTTCTGACTTCCTTGCCTGCGTTCCACTGTGCCTCCTCCTCCCACTTCCTGCTTTCTGCGCTCCACAGTGGGAATGCAGGCCGGCATCTCCTCCTCCTGAGTCTTAAATCTTCAGAGGAGACTGCCAGTGCAGCAAGGGAACCAGAAGAGGTAAGTACATATTTTGTTTTTTAAATAAGTGAGTGCACTATGGCCAGAAGATTATGGGGGGAGGGTGGTTCATATATAAGGCTGCATATATATTACTGCACTGTATGGAGAGATATGAGGCTGCATATATAATACTGCGCTATATGGAGAGTTATGAGCCTGCACTATATGGTAGGTTTTGAGGCTGTATCATATGGAGAGTTTAGAGTTTGCACTATATGGAGATTTTTTAGGCTGTATTATACTATATGGAGAGATATGAGGCTGTGCGTACAGTATAATACTGCACTATATGGAGAGATATGAGGCTGCATATATAATACTGCACTATATGGAGAGATATGAGGCTGCATACATAATATTGCACTATATGGAGAGGTTATGAGACTGCATATATAATATTGCACTATATAGAGATATATGAGGTTATTATTATTATTATTATTATTACTTATTTATATAGCGCCATTATATTCCATGGCGCTTTACATGCTAAAAGGGCAGACTAGGACAAGTAACATAGTAACAATACAGGTAACAATAAATGTTGACAATTCGGTTGTACAGATACAAGAGGGGAGAAATCCTGTTGCATATATAATACTGCACTATATGGAAAGATATGAGGCTGCATATATAATCCTGCACTATATGATGAATGGGATTTGAGGGTCAGAGCGATTGATGGAACACCAATGATGAGGAGAGGAGGGGACCGTGAGAAGCATTTGAAGATACAGGAATTGAAGTGGATAAAAAAGTTGGGCACTTTGAAGCCTGGCGGCTTAAATATAGACTACAAGTTATGAGTCGCCCTCTAATCATTAGGATTGGAATTTCTCTCATAGTACCGTAGGTTGTATACGTTTTAACCACAGTTTGTTTTTAATATAGGTTAAGAAACACGGAGCCATTAACACTATCTTTTTGAATTGTTTTATAGACACATGGGAAGACACAGAAAGAAGGAGGTCTAAATAATGATGATAGATTCCATACAGTATTGAAGGAATGGGAGCGGCGATATAGGGAGCACTGTACGGTAATTTCGCACAACATAGCGCACTAACTAGTCACACATATATATTTTTTAATTATTTTTTATCTATAAGGAATTTTTATAATAAGACATGGTATTAATGGGAATATGAGATATATCACACTATATAAGTAAGCACTGAGACACAAAATGACCGGAGAGGAGAGTACATGAAATCAGGATAACCTCATAAATTACCCCAAACTAATGCAGAGTTTATGCTGGAGGTTGGTTCTAGCTAACAAAACACTGGAGATTTAGGTTTAGAGGGGATAGGGAAGGGTTAAAAGGCACCTGAGAAAGTACTCTATAGAAGAAGGTCACACAAATTATAGCAATTTTGCACAAACTTTGGGATAATTGCCCTTATAAGTATCTAAATGCTTAATTATTAAGATAGGAGCACGATAAGATAAAGTATATCACATAATAAGAAGCACCTTAGAAGCACACAGCACTTTATATATTGTAAAGATACATAGTGTGAAGCTTAGCTATCTATTTGCTGCAGTTTGCCCCAACATTGATGGAGGATGACTAGTTTTGATCAGTGCGCATGCGCGGACGCGGTGACGTCATCGCGCACGTCGGCGTGGTTTCCAGGCCGACGTGGGAGGGGGCATAGCACTCCCCATGCTGTAGATGCTTGCGGGACGCTGTTAAACACATGCTGAAGTACAGGAACCCGGTAAGCTGCTCCCATACTGCTCCATACTGTGTAAAACACTGTGATATGTAATCAGATCTGTAAAAGGAATGTTGTTCATCAGTGATAACAGTTGTCAGACCTCAGATCATTGATGATTATAAGACTTTTCTTATGTACATTAGCACCTGGGTTAATTAGGTAGTGGGTGTTGTATGTCTATGCAAATTATGTGTAAGGAAGTGATGCAAGAGGCTAAAGGTGTATAAAAGACTGGTTTAATTGTAATGTGGTTGCTGGATAAAGAGCTGACACGGCTCGAAACGTCGCCATGTATGCCTGAGCTGGAATAAACTACCCTTGCTTTTGGAAAAGAAGTGCTGTGACCCTTTTTGAACTGTATGTATTATAGGGGCTAGAAGGAGCCTCTGGGATGCTCTGCACTCTGATTTAAACCAGCTATACACGCTGCTTCTGCTTTTCTTGTTAATACTGCACTATATGGAGAGATATGAGGCTGCATATATAATACTGCACTATATGGAGAGATATGAGGCTGCATATATAATACTGCACTATATGGAGAGATATGAGGCTGCATACATAATATTGCACTATATAGAGAGATATGAGGTTGCATATATAATACTGCACTAAATGGAAAGATATGAGGGTGCATATACAATACTGCACTATATAGAGAGATATGAGGCTGCATATATAATACTGCAATATATGGAGCGTTATGAGCCTGCACTATATGGTAGGTTTTGAGGCTGTGTCATATGGAGAGTTTAGAGTCTGCACTATATGGAGATTTTTTAGGCTGTGTTATACTATATGGAGAGTATTGAGGCTGCACTATATGGAAGGCTATGAAGCTGCATTATTATGCTTTATGGAGAGACTATGAGGCTATATTATATGGAGAGTTTATGAGGCTGTAATACACTATATGGAGAAGTTATGAGGCTGTATTATACTATATGAAGAGAATATGAGGCTGTATTATGCTATAAGGAGGGCTATGAGGCTGCATTATGATATATGGAGGGATATGAGGCTGCATTATATTATATGGAGGATAATGGGGGTTTATTATAATAATTGAATGACTATGGGGCTACCTTATGAATGGATGACTATGGGATGCATTATAATACAGAGAGGACTAAGGGGGTACATTGTAATATATGAAGAAATATGGGCATGCATTATAATAATTGGACGACTATGGTGGTAGGAGGAGGAGGACCCTATTAACCAGGATGGGGACATATATACCACGACAAGGGCCATATTCCAGGAGGAGGACCATACATAACATGATGAGGGACATTAATGCATAATGAAGGGTGAGAGAAGTCAATTTGTGAGTCATTAAGAAGAACGTTACATGAACATAAAGCCCATTTATCTGACCAACGTGTGCGTGCTCGAGGGGGGCCACAGGTCTAAATTTTGCACTGGGCGCCCTCCATACTCTGGTTTCGCCACTGACAACAGGGATGGGGTGATGGGCAGCAGCGTGGAACATATTGGGGATGAGAAGCAGGGTTGGGGGATGGGTAGCAGCATTGGGGGATGAGCAGCAGGGATGGGGGGATAGGCGGCAGCATTGGATGAGCAGTAGCGATGGGAGGATAGGCAGCAGGGATGGGGCGATGGCCAGCAGTGTTGGGGATGAGCAGCAGGAATGGGGTGATAGGCAGCAATGTGAAACATATTGGGGATGAGCAGCAGGGATGAAGCATGGGCAGCAGCATTTGACGAGCAGCAGGGATGGGGGAATTGACAGCAGCATGGAACATATGAGGGATGAGCAGCAGGGATGGGCATCAGCATGGAACATGAGGGGATGGATGGGCACTGCGGAACGTGAGGGAAATATTGAAAAATGAGGGAGTGTGCAGTATGGAGAGTGGGGTAACCTGAGGGGGGGTTTGGTATAGAGAATGTGGTAACCTTGGAGAGCAAGGTATGCAGAAGAGGTAGCCTGAGGAGGTATGGTGTGGAAAAGAATAACATGGGAGGGGTACGGTATGAAGATGGGGTAGCATGGGGAGCTTTGTATAGAAGAGGAGTAACATGGGAAGAGAACAGTGAAGGGGTAGCATAAGAGGGACACGGTATGGAGCAGAGTAGCATAGGAGGGCTACTGTATGGAGAAGGGGTTGCATGTTGGCATTCAGTAAGGAGAAGGGGTAACATGGGGATCACTCAGTAAGGAGTCTGTGGGGCTAAGTATGCAGAATGGGTGTACGAAGAAGCCTTATTAGCCTAGTGTCACACTTGAGCTCTGGTTCCGTTAAAACCATCATCTTTTTAACTTAGAATTCTTGAAAAACTGATGGTTTTAATGGATCCATAGGCTCCCAAGCAAAAAAAATGCAGTGTCAAAATGCACTGCTAAAAAACGCTAGGCATTCTTTTATTGTACCCAAAAATGCTGCTAGCAGCGTTTTTTTTTTACATAAGGGCCCTATGGGAAATGTATCTGTTAATGCATGGTACATATAGGTAGCATGTGTTAACGCATAGCATAAATGCATAGCGTTTTTGGGTTGCAAACATAGGAATCTCCAAAAACGGAATCAGGTTTTCAAAAGGCAGGAAAACTGACCGCCAAGTGTGACCCCAGCCTTATAGAGTGGGGACAACATGAGGGGGATAATGAAGAGGAGTTGCATGGAGTGGGGGTAGCAGAGATCATAGTTTATAAGTGAGGAGGGTGTGGTGGGTATAATTCATAATAGGGAGGACAGTGCAATGGTTTTCATTTATGAGGGGGTGGTGCGGCTGTCATTTCACTAGGGCAGACACTGCAGAGGGAATAATTTATAGGAGAAAATAATGTGAAGGGCGCATACTATAGGTGAGACAGTGTGGGGTCATTTTTTGTTCAGGGAGCACAGTGAGGGGCAATCATTTATTCAGGGCAGTATATGAATTACTTGGGGTGGTTATTCTTTAGTCAGGAGCATTATAATGACTTTGTTTTGGGATGTGCTGCAGAAGAACAGACAGGAGAGTAGTCTTGGGAGACTCAGAAAGAGGATGTGTTAGTAAAAAGGCTGATATTTTAAAGGAGTCTTTTACTCCAAAAATGGTGATTAATCTGCATACACATACAATGCCCATGCATATACTGTAGTATTTTAACTTAGTAATTTAGTTTTTTATGCAAATCCTTCTGTGCACCCTTGGTGTGGCCTATGTATTGGGAAACTCTCTCCTATTTGCATATTAAAGTCAGTCCCTTCTCTTAATTGACTGAGGTCCTTTTGTAAGAGATAGTGCTGTCTAAAATCAGTTACCAAAGTGTCAGTGTGAGTGCGCACACAGGTATGTTCTGACACCTGGTTGCTGCCTGTATTTGACTGCAGATTCATTGAGGTGAAAGGGCGTTGAACTGAGCAGACAGCACATCACCACACCTTGTCCAACTCAATGCAGCCGCTTGTTTGCAATACTTCAAGGAGCATCTAATGGCAGCTACAGACAGACAGGATCCAGGTATTGAAACGCAGCCATTTTGTGTGCACTGACACTTTGAGTTTGCTGCTGTGCTCCGCAACCTTGTGTGCATACATACCGCTGTGCTCTTCCAGTGTGCGTGTGCAAGTACAGACAGGAGATGTAAAGTTACATTGTTCACTCTTACCAATGGATCACTATTCATTAAGACAAAAGACTGGCTTTCTTTTCAAATATGAGATAGTAACGGAGAACCAAGGCTTAGGCCACACCAAGGGTGCACAGAAGTGTTCTCATTGTCATATTAAGTCGCTTTTCAGTAAATATTAAAGTGAATCTGTCATCTCCTTGTCTGATTTTAAACTACTCACAATATCTTGTTAGCGTAGGGTCATACTTGAACATCATACATACAACTTAGAATCCTTGAAAAACTGATGGTCTTAACGGATCCATAGGCCCCCATGCCAAAAAAACGCAGTGTCAAGATGCACTGCTAAAAAACGCTGTGCGTTTTTTTACTGCACCCAAAAATGCTGCTAGCAGTGTTTATGGGTGCTGTACCAAGAACGCATGCGTTCTTTTAACATGGGGCCCTATGGGAAACACATCCGTTAACGCATGATACACATAGGTACCATGCAAAAATGTATGCATTAACGCATAGCATTTTTTAGAAGAAAAAATGTGCCAGGCTAGGCGCAGAAACGCGTAGGAGAATAAAGAAGGATTGAACTGGACATCGTCTACTCGTTTTCTTTGATGTGAGTGAACTTGGCAGCGCGGACTGTGGTACTCCTCTCTTCCCTAAGCTTCATGTTAAAAAAACGGAAGCGTTTTTGAAAAAGCTCCCAAAAATGTTGCAGGCCATGTTTTCACTGCTAGTAGCAAAAACTTAATGCGCTAAATGCAATGAACTTTTGCATTGCGTTTTTTGCATTGGAGTCTATGGGTGCATTAACGGAGGCGTCTTTACACATTTACGCATGTCAAAAACTGATCCAGTTAGTTGATGCATAACGCAAGTGTGGCCCTGGCCTTATTGCCATGACTGTCCTGATGTCATGACCATCTCCTATTACATCCTGCGCTTACGCACTGCCCCTCTGCTGCCTGGGAATGTGCTTTGGATCTCAGAGTATGTTCACAGATTTATTTAAAATGTGCACAAGCATCCTTGAAAGTGCGCAGCTACAGGTGTCCCTGTACTCCAGCGGCTCTACTCGTGCTGGTGTGTACCTGCCACTATGCTTGTGCTGGTGTGTATGCACTGTTCTGCTCTTGCTGGTGTGTACCCACCGCTCTGCTCGTGCTGGTGAGTATCCGCTGCTCTGCTCATGATGGTGTGTACCCGCCACTCGCTTGTGCTTGTGTGTACCCGCTGCTCTGCTCGTGCTGGTGTGTTCCCGCCACTCTGCTTGTGATGGTGTCCTTTTGACCTGAAACCATATACATATGGTGATATAGGATTACACTCTGCATCATAATGTTGATAAGCAGCACGCATCCCTATGATGATTTGCTCCGCTTACAATGTGGCTGATTATACAGGTTTGGCACATTTAAATTGAAAGTTAAAATGTATCCTTACATTTACATCTAGTAAGCTTATGATTAAGCTTAACAGCTAGTAATATCGTCATTGCTAGATTTAGTTGGTCAATTTATATTAGTATATACACTTGTGGCAAGTGCAATTAACCTATAAAGGTACCTTTACACGCTTCAAAATCGTTAAGATCTCACCAACGATCTCACAGGAGCGCGGCCATTAGGACATCTTTTTTACATCGTTGGTGAGATGTCACACGTATAGATATTGTGGATGACGCACCAACGATGTGGCGAGCAGCTATCGTACTCACAACCCAGTGAACAATCCTTGTTCACTCTTGTGAATAGGATAAGTTGTTAATGACATCGTTATCATGCTGTCACACACAACGATGCAGCAGGTTGGCTGATCGAGGATCGCTTGATTTGAGAATATGTTCTCAAATCTGCGATCAACGATCCAACAATTTATCATAGTCGTATTTCGGTGTAACACGCAACGACGTCCTAACGATGTCGTTTGAATGACTCCAAACCCGTGACATTTCACCAATATTGTTCACACTCTCGTACCATGTAACGGGGCCTTTAGACATGTATAGATCTAGTCATAGATAGTCACCTTAACTAGTGATTTGGCATGATATAAATTATATGTAAACCAACTGATTCATATATATATTCTGACTGTGTTAGGTTATTTGCACAATGCACTTTAGATGTTTATAGTTAATAATTGACCTTGATATTGATTGTCTACAAAGTCCAGTGGTACACACGGGCTGTCCTCCACATGATTGTTGTTAATAATTCTTCCCTGTCAAGATCCTTAAATAAAAATTAATTGCAAATCTCCATATGGGCTATAGATTGTTTTTTCACTTGTTTTTGTACGTGCTGGTGTGTACCCGCTGCTCTGCCCACTGGTGTGTACCCACCGCTCTGTTCGTTCTGGTGTTTACTCACCGCTCTGCTCACTGGTGTGTATCTGCCACTCTGCTGCAGCTCCAGCCAGGAGAAGGAAGAGGAGGGATGCTTAGAGCACATGCCCGAGAAGCTGAAAGGCAGTGCAGAAGTGTGGGATTTAATAAGAGGTTGACATGACGTTAGGCCAGTCATGGCAATCGATCACAACGTAGGAGCATCCATAATTTAAAGTAGAGCGTGACTGAACCGATGAAATATGCCTCCCCTATGACTAAAAGAAAAGGTCTGTAATTAATTCACACCAGCAGAAAATGAGTTTTTTTTACTATTTTTAATAAACTAGTAAACAGCTTCCAATTAGAAGCCACGTGTGTCATGGCAGTGAAAAAGACTGAACACATAGACAGCAAGTCCCTTTTATATTGTAGTGTATTCTTTTTACAATTATTGCTTTTTCAGGTGGGAAACAGCGGATCTGACCGAAAAATACTAATTCTGTGTGCACATACCATAACTGATAAGTAGGGGCGCAACCACTGAAAGTGCCTAGGGCAGCACAAACTCTAAATACAGCCCTGGTGTAAGTACAGCTGTTCTGTGAATTCTTCAGAAGTTTTTTTTAAAGAGCATTAGGGATCAAACAGCCTTATGAAAACCAAAGAACACACCAGACAGGTCAGTGAAAAAGTTTTGGAGAAGACTAAGGGTATGTGCACATTGGAAGTTTTGTGAGCTGTTTTTTAGCGTTTTCCGCCGGCGTTTTCAGCTGAGTTTTATGTAAATTTATGTTAATCCTAACCAACGGTTGGATTAACATGCTAGTCAATGGATTTCAGAAAACGCTGTTCACATTAGAACGGTTTTTTTTTTTTCTCCTTTCCACTTTCTACACCGGTTTTCCACTGGTTTTCAAAGATAGAGCTTGTGACTTCTTTTGAGCGTTTTTCCAGCGTATCTAGCTTACAAGTGCACAAAAAACAGACTTAAAAACACCAAGAAAACCGCCAGAAAACCGCCGAGAAAACGCTGTATAAATGCTAATAAACCGCACACAAAACGTTAAAAAAACGCTAAAAAAACGATGGACTCTGCTGAGGTCAGGAATTTCATCTCCTGAAATTCTACTCCGGTTTTCTGACGGTCTGCAATGATGCAGAACCGTTCAATGTGCACATACCCTAAAGCAGGTTAAGGTTATTTAAAACAAATATTCCAAGATATGAACATCTCCCAGAGCATTGTTCAATTCAACATCCGAAAATGGAAGGAGCATGGCACAACTGCACACCTACCAAGACATGGCCATCCAGCTAAACTGACATATCAAAAAGAAGAGCACTAATCAGAGAAGCACCCAAGAGGCCCATAGTCACTTTGGAGGAGCTGTAGATCCACAGCTCAGATGGATCTTAGGGCCACGTCACACACACAGATATCTGTGCAGATATTGTTGGCAGATCTCTGGTTGCAGTGAAATCATGGACTCATTGTTCTATTTGTATATGGCCACAAAATGGATCAATGTGTCCATGATTTCACTGCAACCAGAGATCTGCGAACAATATCTGCACAGATATCTGTGTGTGTGACGTGGGCCTTAGGGAAATTCTGTACACAGGACAACAATTAGTCATAGTCGTGTACTCCACAAATCTGGTCTTTAAGAAACAGTGGCAAGAAAAAAGCCATTTTTTAAGCAAGCTTTAAATCCCATTTACAGTTGCAAAAAGCCATCTGGGGGACACACCAAGCATGCAGGAAGGTGCTCTGGTCAGATGAGACCAAAGTATTACTTTTGAGCTAAATTTAAAATACTATGTGTGGCAGAAAACTAACATTGCAGATCACTTTGACAATACCATCCCCACTGTCAAATATACTGGTGGCAGCGTCATGCTGTGGGGAAGCTTTTCTTCAGTAGGGAAAGGAAAGCTGGTCAGGGTTGTTGGGAAGATAAATGGAATACAGGGCAATCCTAGAGGAAAATCTTAATTAGACTCGAGACTTGATAGTAGTTTCCAAAATTTAAATACGGCTCCTTCCCTTCTGAGCCCTCCCATATGCCAAAACAGAAGTTTCTGACCACATGTGGGGTATCAGTGCACTAAGAAGAAGAAACTGAGTAACAAATTTTGGGGTCCATTTTGTAATGCCATCCCTTGTAAAAGTGAATGGACTGGGGGCTAAAGCAACATTTTTAGGTAAAATATAATTTTTTTTTTATTTGCATTAATTCCTGTGAAGCACCAAAAAGATTAATATACTTGTTGGATTTGGTTTTAGGCAGTATGATGGGTCCGGTTTTGAAAATGGAGTCACTTTTGGTATTTTCTGTCTCATAGTCCCTTCAGGTGAACTGTGGTCCCTAAATAATAATTTTGTACATTTTGTTGGAAAAATGATACATTTTTAACCCTTCTAACTTCATGACTCAAACGTTTCAAAAATGGTGCTGATGTAAAGTACACATGTGGGAAATGTTATTTACTATTTTATATGACATTTTAAGGGCATAAAAATCAAAGTTTGAAAATGTTCAAAATTGTCATCAAAGTTCTGATTATTCTCACAAATAAATGCAAAACATTGAATCCTAAATTTACCAATAAGATGAGGTACAGCATATCACCAAAAACATTCTCATAATCTTTGGGATCTGTTGCAGAGTTCCAGAGTTATTACATCATAAAATGACACTGGTCAGATTTCTAAAATTTCGCCTTGTCATTAAGGTGAAATTTTGCAGGGGTTACATCTGCCATCATCTGTGGTGAAAGATGCAGGCTCAGCATGGAAGCCTACATCATAGGGAGGAGCTTGACATATTATGCAAGTTTTAGTCATAGGCCTAAAGGGGTTAAAGAGCTGAAAATATTTTTCTTATTAAGGTATTTAAATTAGTTGTGCACTATGTTTTATGATTCTTGGGGTCTAAATTTTACCATTAGTTCCCCCTTCCATATTTCCCTTTTTCCTTTTCCTTCCATTATTTTAATACTTCGGGCACACACTTTCTTGGGTAAAAGGAGGCGGATATGTTAACAGCGGTTTATGTTGACCCCCAGCTTTTTTGTCACCATTTCTTTATTCCCTGCTATATATTTATTTTTCATTTATTTCCTTCCTTGTGCCTCTCATAAGGTCATAAAAGGCCTAAGGGGGGCATTTCAACAATGAAATGCATTTCTTTTCTAATCTAATTTGTATATAATAATAATAATAATAATAAAGCTTTATTTATATAGCGCCAACATATTCCGCAGCGCTTTACAATGTAGGGTTAGAGTACAGAAAATATAATACAGTAAGTAATTACGGTAGAGAACAAATATAGTACAACTAGCTGTGAGCCCGATGCAAATGCATCGGGATTCTAGAACGTGCATTAATTTGATTATAGTAGTTATAGCTGTTAGCCTGATGCAAATGCATCGGGTATCTAAAATATGTTTATTGTTTTTTTAAAGATTTTTAAATAATAATCGCATCATCAATAGCAATAATATAAGCCATAGCATTATTATTAGCAGTAATAGCAGTATTAATAGCATTATTAGCAGTATTATGAGCATTAATAAAAGTATTAATAGCATTAATAGCATTATTATTAGCATTAATAGCATTATTAATAGCATTATTAGCATTATTAGCATTAATAATGCCATTAATAGGATAAATATTAGCATTGATAGCATTAATAGCATAATTAATAGCATTAATAGCATTATTAATAGCATTAATAGCATTATTATTAGCATTAATAGGATAAATATTAGCATTAATAGCATTAATAGCATTATTATTAGCATTATTATTGGCATTATTAGCATTAATAATAGCATTAATAACATTATTAATAGCATTAATAGCATTATTATTAGCATTAATAGCATTAATAGCATAATTAATAGCATTAATAGCATTAATAGCATTATTATTAGCATTAATAGAATTATTATTAGCATTAATAGCATTAATAGGATAAATATTAGCATTAATAGCATTAATAGCATAATTAATAGCATTAATAGCATTATTAATAGCATTAATAGCATTATTATTAGCATTAATAGCATTAATAATAGCATTATTAGTATTAATAATAGCATTAATAACATTATTAATAGCATTAATAACATTATTAATAGCATTAATAGCATTATTATTAGCATTAATAGGATTAATAATAGCATTATTAGCATTAATAATAGCATTAATAACATTATTATTAGCATTAATAGCATTATTATTAGCATTAATAGCATTAATAGCATAATTAATAGCATTAATAGCATTAATAGCATTATTATTAGCATTAATAGAATTATTATTAGCATTAATAGCATTAATAGGATAAATATTAGCATTAATAGCATTAATAGCATAATTAATAGCATTAATAGCATTATTAATAGCATTAATAGCATTATTATTAGCATTAATAGCATTAATAATAGCATTATTAGTATTAATAATAGCATTAATAACATTATTAATAGCATTAATAGCATTATTAATAGCATTAATAGCATTATTATTAGCATTAATAGGATTAATAATAGCATTATTAGCATTAATAATAGCATTAATAACATTATTAATAGCATTAATAGCATTATTATTAGCATTAATAGCATTATTATTAGCATTAATAGCATTAATAATACCATCAATAGGATAAATATTAGCATTAATAGCATTAATAGCATAAATAATAGGATTAATAGCATTATTAATAGCATTAATAGCATTATTAATAGCATTAATAGCATTATTATATAGCATAAATAGCATTAATAATAGCATTATTAGCATTAATAATAGCATTAATAACATTATTAATAGCATTAATAGCATTATTATTAGCATTAATAGCATTATAATACCATTAATAGGTATAATATTGACATTAATAGCATTAATAATAGCATTATTAGCATTAATATTAGCATTAATAACATTATTAATAGCATTAATAGCATTATTATTAGCATTATAATAGATTAATAGCATTATTAGCATTATAATAGCATTAATAACATTATTAATAGCATTAATAGCATTATTAGATTAAGCATTAAAATAGCATTAATAATGCATTATTAGCATTATTATAAATAGCATTAAATAAGCATTATTAATAGCATTAATAGCATTATTATTAGCATTAAATAGCATTAATAATAGCATTATAGCATTATTATTAAATTAATAGATTAATAATAGCATATTAGCATTATTAATAGCATTAATAGCATTAATAGCATTAAATTAATAGCATTAAAATAGCATTAATAGATTAATAGCATTAATAGCATTAATAGCATTAATAATATAATGAATTAATAAGCTTTAGCATTATAATAGCATTAATAGCATTATTAATTAGCATATAATATTAGCATTAATAATTAGCATATTAGCATTATTAATAGCATTAATACATTATTAATAGCTTAATATTTATTAGCATTAATTATTAGCATTAATAATAGCATTATATAGCATTATTAATAGCATTAATAACATTATTAATAGCATTAATAGCATTATTATAGCATTAATAGCATTTAATAGCTATTAATTAGATTTTAATAGCTATTTATTATAGCATTAATACATTATTATTAGCATTAATAGCATTAATAATAGCATTAATTAGCATTAATAAGCATTAATAATTATTAATAGCATTAATAGCATTATTTTAATTATTTTAATTGAATTAATATAGTTCATTATTAGATTAATTAATATTAATAAATTTATTATTTAGGCATGAATAGCATTCATTAGTAGCCATAAAGTGATCTTATTAGCATATATTTTAATTTTTTATTATTATTTTTATTAATTTTTTAATTATGTTTTAATTAATTTTTTTATATTTTTTAATTACTTTTTTAATTATTTTTTTTATATATTAATTATTATTTAGCTGAGAGCAGTTTATTCAGGTCCGCAAAGGCTGATCTTATTAGCATTAATTTTATTTTTTATTATTATTTTTATAGAATTTTTATTATTTTAATTAATTTTTTTATTATTTTTTAATTCTTTTTTAATTATTTTTTTTATGATTAATTTATTATTTAGGCTGAGAGCAGTTCTCATTCAGGTCGCAAAGGGCTGATCTTATTAGCATATATTTTATTTTTTATTATTATTTTTATTGAATTTTTTATTATTTATTAATTATTTTTTTTTATTATTTTTTAATTCTTTTTAATTATTTTATTTATTATTTAATTTATTATTTAGGCTGAGACGCAGTTCTCATTCAGGTCCGCAAAGGGCTGATCTTATTAGCATATATTTTATTTTTTTATTATTATTTTTATTGAATTTTTTATTATTTTTAATTATTTTTTTTATTATTTTTTAATTCTTTTTTAATTATTTTTTTTATTATTTAATTTATTATTTAGGCTGAGACGCAGTTCTCATTGAGGTCCGCAAAGGGCTGATCTTATTAGCATATATTTTATTTTTTTATTATTATTTTTATTGAATTTTTTATTATTTTTAATTATTTTTTTTTATTATTTTTTAATTCTTTTTTAATTATTTTTTTTATTATTTAATTTATTATTTAGGCTGAGACGCAGTTCTCATTCAGGTCCGCAAAGGGCTGATCTTATTAGCATATATTTTATTTTTTTATTATTATTTTTATTGAATTTTTTATTATTTTTAATTATTTTTTTTTATTATTTTTTAATTCTTTTTTAATTATTTTTTTTATTATTTAATTTATTATTTAGGCTGAGAGGCAGTTCTCATTCAGGTCCGCAAAGGGCTGATCTTATTAGCATATATTTTATTTTTTTATTATTATTTTTATTGAATTGTTTATTATTTTTAATTAATATTTTTATTATTTTTTAATTCTTTTTTAATTATTTTTTTTATTATTTAATTTATTTATTTTTTTAAGTTTGACTGAGACGCAGTTCTCATTCAGGTCCGCCTTTTTTTTGCCCATTGACATACATTACCGGTGTGTCAGCGATTTTATGGCCGCCCACCTGGTTCTATTTGTCAGCCCTAAAATCGCGGACACACCGCTAATGCATCTCTATGGGCAGTCAGCCCGATTTCGGATTGAACGGCAACCAATCAGAAGTCGAGCTGACTGCCCATAGAGATGCATTAGCGGTGTGTCCGCGATTTTAGGGCCGACAAATAGAACCAGGGGGGCGGCCATAAAATCGCCGACACACCGGTAATGTATGTCAATGGGGAAAAAAGGCGGACCTGAATGAAAACTGAATGAGGAGCTCTTCTGATTGGCTGAGGGCATTATCCAGCGACCAATCAGAAGACGGCGTGAGATTTCATTGAGGTAGAATGGGGGATTTTTCCTCCATTCTATCTTAATGAGAAGGAAGAGGACGTCGGAGGTGGAATTTTCGGAAAAGAAGACAGAAGATCCCCGGGGCCGGACGAAGAGGCGGAGATGGCGGAAAGAAGAGAGAAGACCCCCGGGGCCGGAGGAAGAGGACGCCTGGCCGGACGGAGGATCGGACGGACGATCGGACGGACGATCAGATGACTTGAAGGCATGTAAGTGATGGACGGGGGCTTCGGGTGTAGGGCCTTAGGTGAGAGCGGCGTTAGGTTAGGGGACGGCGGAGGGTTAGGGTGTAGGGCTTTAGCGACAGGGGCAGGGGACAGCGGCGGGAGCTTAGGGGGTATCGGCGGGGGCCTAGGGGGTAGGAGCTTAGGTAGGGGCGGCGATGGCTTAGGGGGTAGACGGCGGGGCTTAGGGGGTATCGGCGGCGGCTTTGGATGGTGCGAGTCGGGGGTTAGGTAGTCGGGGCTTAGGGGGTATCGGCGGCGGGTTTGGATGGTGCGAGTCGGGGGTTAGGTGGTCGGGGCTGCTGCGGGGTTTAGGGGGTTAGGGGCGGCGGTGCCTTAGGGGGTAGGCGGCATGGCTTAGGGGGTATCGTCGGGGGTCTAGGGGGGTAGGGGGTTAGGGGGGCGGCGGTGCCTTAGGGGGTAGGCGGCATGGCTTAGGGGGTATCGGCGGGGGCTAGGGGGTAGGGCGGCGATGGCTTAGGGGTAGACGGCGGGGCTTAGGGGGTATCGGGGCGGGTTTGGATGCTGCGGGTCGGGGGTTAGGTGGTCGGGGCTGCTGCGGTGCTTAGGGGGTAGGGGCTTAGGTAGGGGCGGCGATGGCTTAGGGGGTAGACGGCGGGGCTTAGGGGGTATCGGCGGCGGCTTTGGATGGTGCGGGTCGGGGGTTAGGTGGTCGGGGCTGCTGCGGGGCTTAGGGGGCAGGGTGCTTAGGGGGTAGGGGCTTAGGTAGGGGCGGCGATGGCTTAGGAGGTAGACGGCGGGGCTTAGGGGGTATCGGCGGCGGCTTTGGATGGTGCGGGTCGGGGGTTAGGTGGTCGGGCTGCTGCGGGGCTTAGGGGGTAGGGGTTAGGGGCGGCGGTGCCTTAGGGGGTAGGCTTAGAGCGGCAGGGGGCTGTAGTGTACAGCGCGATGGTATACTACAGTCCCATGGCGCTTATGGGCATGGGACTGTAGTATACTATAGCGGTGTACAGTACAGCAGCGCGTAGTGGCTTAGAGCGGCAGGGGGCTGTAGTGTACAGCGCGATGGTATACTACAGTCCCATGGCGCTTATGGGCATGGGACTGTAGTATACTATAGCGGTGTACACTACAGGAGTATGGGCTTCGGTGGCTTGGTTAGCGGTTGTAGCGAGTCGCGGCAGGGGTCTGTAGTGTACAGCGCGATGGTATACTACAGTCCCATGGCGCTTATGGGCATGGGACTGTAGTATAGTATAGCGGTGTACACTACAGGAGTATGGGCTTCGGTGGCTTGGTTAGCGGTGTAGCGACTCGCAATGCCCGCTTCGCGGGCATTGCTTCGCTAGGCTGCAACGACTCGCAATGCCCGCTTTGCGGGCATTGCTTCGTGAGTCGCCTTGGCCGCTACGCGGCCACGGGGAGAGTCCAGGAGAAGCAGCTCGGACTCGCTAACCAAGCGACCGGAAGCAGCGCCGCTCCGACGGAAGTCGCTACGGCAATTATATAATAGATAATTGGATACAAAACAATAGGCATAGAATCAATGTAAATAAGAAAATACAATAAATAAAGCAAGAAATGAAGGTGACCCTGCTCAAAAGAGCTTACAATCTAAAACGGGATAGAGGTTGCACAAGGTACAGGGGCTTATTGCACTGATGGTCCAGGCATCTTGAGGAAGTGGGGCATAGGACTAAGCTTACATGGATGGTCATTATACAATCTGTGTAGACCTTTTTGGTTTGGTGGAGTTTGTAGAGGAGTAATGTCCAGAGGGATAGCCCATTCACTGTCTACAGTACAATGGACTTCTATTAGGGAGTATGATAGGCCGCCTTAAAAAGATGCGTTTTTAGGGATCGCCTGAAGCCATGCAAGTTGTGGATAGTCCTGATTTCTTGGGGTAAAGCATTCCAGAGTTTTGGTGCAGCTCTGGAGAAGTCTTGGAGTCGGGAGTGGGAGGATCGGATTAGTACGGATGTTAGTCGAAGGTCATTTGAGGAACGTAGAGTGCGGGTGGGGTGATAGACAGAGATGAGGGAGGAGAGGTAGGGGGGTGCTGCACTGTGAAGAGCTTTGTGGGTGAGAACAAGCAATTTGAATTTGATCCTGTAGTATACGGGCAGCCAGTGCAATGACTGGCAGAGAGCAGAGGCATCTGAGTAACGATTGGCCAGGTGGGTGATCCTGGCTGCTGCATTAAGGATGGACTGGAGAGGAGAAAGTCTGGTGAGGGGGAGGCCACTTAATAGAGAATTGCAATAGTCAAGGCGGGAATGGATTAGGGCCACAGTGAGGGTTTTTGTTGTTTCCATGGTGAGAAAGGGGCGGACTCTAGAGATATTCTTCAGGTGTAAGCGACAGGAGCGGACGAGACATTGTGTGTGGGAGGAGAAGGAGAGATCGGTGTCAAACATAACACCCAGACAACGAGCCTGCTGTCTAGGCGTTATCGTGGTGCCGCAAACTGAGAGAGAGATGTCCGATTTAGGGAGGTTAGTGGATGGGGGGAGCAGAAGAAGTTCAGTTTTGGAAAGGTTTAGTTTCAAATAGAGAGTGGACATGATATTGGAAACTGCAGCTAGACAGTCATTGGTGTTCTTTAATACCGCAGGGGTAAGGTCAGGGGCTGAAGTGTATAGTTGTGTGTCATCAGCATAAAGATGGTACTGAAAGCCAAATCTGCTGATGGTCTGTCCAATCGGGGCCGTGTAGAGAGAGAATAGGAGGGGGCCAAGGACTGAACCCTGAGGGACCCCAATAGTGAGGGGAAGAGGGGAAGAAGTGGAGCCAGCAAAAGATACACTGAAAGAGCGGTCAGAAAGATAGGAGGAGAGCCAGGAGAGAGCCGTGTCCTTTATGCCAATGGAATGCAGCATAGAGAGTAGGAGCTGATGGTCAACAGTGTCAAAAGCTGCAGAGAGATCAAGGAGAATAAGCAGAGAGTGGTTACCATTACGTTTTGCTGTCAGTAGGTCATTGGTCACTTTGATGAGGGCAGTTTCTGTAGAGTGAAGGGGGCGGAAACCAGACTGTAATGGATCTAGAAGAGAGTGAGCGGAGAGGTAACGGGTGAGGCGGAAATAGACCAGGCGCTCCAAGAGTTTAGAGATGAAGGGGAGATTGGAGACTGGTCTGTAGTTATTTGTGCAGGTTGGGTCGAGAGTGGTTTTCTTTAATAATGGAGTAATGATCGAGTGTTTGAAGGAGGAGGGGAAGATGCCAGAAGAGAGGGAGAGATTGAAGATTTTGGTTAGATGAGTGGTGACGACTGGAGAGAGGGATTGGAGCAGGTGTGAGGGAATGGGGTCAGTAGTGCATGTGGTGGGACGAGAGGAAGAAAGGAGCCTGGAGACTTCTTCTTCTGTGACTGGGTCAAGTGTGGAGAGTGAGCCGGAGGAGATGTGGGGAAGAATGGGGGTGGCAGCGCTTGGAGGCTGAGAGCTGATTTCCTGGCGGATGTTGTCTATTTTCTCCATGAAGTAGGAAGCCAAGTCATCAGCACAGAGGTCAGTGATGGGGGCCTGCACTTTAGGACTGAGGAGAGAGTGAAAGGTGTCAAAGAGTTTTTTTGGATTGTTGGATAGTGAGGAGACCAGGGTGGTGAAGTAGGTCTGTTTGGCAAGGTGAAGGGCAGAGTTGTAGGTTTTTAGCATGAATTTATAATGGATAAAGTCTCCTGGTGAGCGAGTTTTCCTCCATAGACGTTCAGCACTCCTAGAGCATCGCTGGAGGAATCGAGTTTGTGGTGTGAGCCAGGGCTGTTTTGTTCTCTGTTTGGAGGTTCTGAGGGTGAGGGGCGCTGCTTGGTCCAGGGAGCTTCTGAGAGTGTCATTGTAGTGATTTACTGCCTGATCTGGACAGGAGATTGAAGAGATTGGGGACAGAGATGAGATGAGGGAGTCTGTGAGTGCCTGAGGGTTAATGGCCTGTAGATTTCTGGATGTGTGATAGGTAGGATTGGGCTGTGTTGGCCGAGGGTTAGTGAGTGAGAAGGAGAGAATGTTGTGGTCAGAGA